>CAUYRT010002349.1:0-11875 GCA_963574885.1 Lepilemur ruficaudatus
AACTTGTGCCTAAACTACAACAAAATTAAATAGATTTTTAACAATATTAGTGTGTGCCTACTTCCTTATCTCATCAAATATGAGAGCTGTTTTTGTTGGTATTTGCTTGTTGGCTTTTTCTTTTTAGAATAAAGTATTCATTCTGATGCATTTAGCAATGCCGTTTGATACCATGACCAAGAGTTTGTGAAAGTCCTTGAGCATATTAAGTGTTGACATTTGTGGATTATTGTCAGATTGAACTTTTTTGGTTCTTTGAGTGATAATCCATATCATGCATTTTAAAAAATTACTGGAGCATGAGCTTTCATCACTCACACTGATATCTTATCTTCACATGACATTAACAGAAACATAAAATAAGAACTGATTAAAATACAGTACCTTTTAAAGACTCACTTAAGATATCTAATATGTAAGAGAGATACCTACTGTATGTTAATTTTCATTTACATTTTTCCAAACCTTACCTTTATTCTATAATGATCTATTAGAAATCAAAATACCTGAACCATAACATCTTAGCTTTCTAAAGAAATGTTAGTCTTAAGGCTATTGTTTTATTGATGTATGTATATGGCCTATTTTATGTTTCATTACACAAGATATCTTAAATCCTTTTCAAAGTATGTGGGGAAATTGCATGAATGAAATGTGGTAACCATCATTTTGGAACAGTTTATCAGCACTCATTTATAATCTCCTCCATATAAAAATTCACCATGTTTAATGCAAGTTAAAATACACAGCTATGATTAAATTATGGAAAACCAGCTCTTTAATAAATGTGACTGGACTCATTTTTCTAAAGATAATTTTTTACATTTCATATTCAGTATCAAAATGTGTTGACTCTCCAATTTTATGACTAAAAACTACTGAATAAGAAGGCCTTAGAATATTAGCTAGCATAAACTATGGAAATGATAAAGAGGCCACTTTTTAAATTGATCCCCTCAAGATTTTTATCCTTGTTAGCAGCTTTTCTTGAGCTACAATGTGTAGTTAGATGTGGAAGATGGGAATTTCTTGGGCACTATAATTTCTAAGTTACCATCAACACTAGAGAAATGAAATAGGTTTAGGTAGTCTTGCTGATCAATTGTCATGGGACTATTAGGGATGTAGCATTTTTCATGATGATACTTAATTTCTTAGTGCTGTATAAGACTGAGAATGATGAAATAAAAAGATATGTAAAAGGAAATCTAGAAATGTGAATTGCATTGAATGTTTCCAAATTAATGTGGATGAACAGCAGAATGATTACTCTTACATAGGCTTTTGAGTTGCAAAGTCTGCCTAAAATAAAGGAAATAAGTGAAAAATCAAAGGAAATGGTTTGTCAGACAGAAAGAACTATGCTATATACTTTACACTCTAGGTGTCATCCTAGTGACATAGTCAAATAGGTGGCCCAGGTAATGGAGTCCTTATGACACTTGTTCCTGGGCAATGGCACAGATATAATTTTTTTTGAAAAGCTAATATTTTTTAAATTACTTAACTGATTCCATGGAAAGGATAAGAATGATTTTCTGCATTACCAAAATTACGAGTTCACAGTATTCTTTTGTGCTAACATCTACTCTGAATTTCCACCTCCCATTCTTGGAGTTTTTAAAATTGAGAATGCTCACCTCAGAGTCCTGCAAGAAATCTGAATTTGGAGTCTAGCAAGCCTGGGAAGATCACCAAATTTCTCAGAGCACAATATTTTTTTCACTTACAAAAGATGAGAAGTTAAAATGTGGTTATCAATCTCAAGTAAAGATGAAGATGCATATGATAATAAGTAAAAGATAAAAATAAATTACTATTATTTCTTTAATCTTAAAAAACATGAAAGCCTGCTCTTCTTGGAATATAGTGATGATCTCTTATTTGTGGATAATAGCATTGAGGGGTTATAGTCTTTTCCTAACAGTAACTTCAATTTATATTCATGAGAAATCTGCAAGTTAGCTGCCTCAGTCTGTTTGAGCTACTATAACAAAATGCCTAAACTGGATGGCTTATAAACAATACAAATTTACTTCTCACAGGTTTGGAGGCTGAGTCCCAGATGAAGCAGATTCAGCGTCTGGTGAGGACCCACTTCATGGTTCATAGAATGGCACATTCTTGCTGTGCCCTCACATGGGGAAAGGGACAAGACAGTCCTCCGGGGCCTCTTTTACAAGAGCACTAATCCCATTCAAGAGGCCGCACTTCCTAATATCATTACATTGGGGATTAGTTTTCAACAACACAAGTATTCAGATCATAGTATTAGATAAAACAGACAATTTCTTTCCCAATAAAAAGAAAAAACACATTTTACAGATAAGAAAAGAGGTTTACAAGTTTAAGCAAATTGTCCAAGGACAATGAACGACAGAATTTCCTCTTCCATCCTCATCTTATCCCACTAAGTTAAGCATTCTTTCCACCCTATTCTGCTAATTTTTACAGTCCCAGTGATACAGATAGAGAACATTGATATTTTAAGTCATGTGGGAACTCTTGATATGTACCATATAACTCAAACAAAGGGATTTTCTGGGATGAAACATAAAAAACCTGCCACTCAGTAATTTCTTACATTGAATGTTCAAGATACCAGACTTATGAAAGGAGTTGAACTGAAGGTGATAATTTTTTATCATGTGTTACTTTTGTAACTATGTTGTAAATGAAATAAACAAAATCCTATGAATGAAAGTTTGACAGCCTTATGGAAAACAAAAATAAGTATTTGGTATGATTTGTCTAAAATTAGTAACTGTTCTCCCAGGAAATGGTTAAGCACTAAGGGATTAAGGACTCCTCTTAGTCACAAAGTGAAGTTTGTTCATGGATGTTTGGAGTGAGGACAGAAGGGAGAATAGCATGGTTGAAGCTAATACTCCCTAATTGCATTTCTTTTCCTTTCACTCCGACCTCTTTCTGTGGCCTGAATTTCATATGCACAGTTTTTGAGAGGTCTGATATGTCTTTAGAATGCTTATGGAAAGTAATTTTTAAAATAGAGATGCTTTGTGTTTTTTGAGTATTAAAGGGTACTTTAGTTGAGTGACCAATATATTGAATGTGTTTACTGTCCATCATGCACATCCACCATCACATACATACGTATACCCTCAGTGAGCCCAAATTTGGATGTGTTGCTTTTCTAAAGTGAAGGACAATTTTTTTAATGAATGCAAATCACACAGGGAGAATAAACAAATTTACCAAGTTATGGATGTTGCTGAGGTTTCAATAAAAATAAAAATATATTTGATTTGTTATTGATTATATATGCATAAGGCACATATCCTGGGCAGTTAATTTTTATTCTCATGATGTGAGTTAAAAAAACAAGCCATCGTTGCCCAAAATTACTATGTGAATTCCATTTAAGGGTAAGTAGCTGTACTTTGAGGGTTTTACCAAAGAAACTCTACCATAAGGCCCTACCGGGAACATTCACATTCTCTTCCCGCACTGTCATGCACCATCACTGCGTGTCCTACCTCCCCTGTGTCCCCACCTACCTATGGCCTTCTGGTACTTTCCCGTCCCTGCACCCCACACCACACTGGGTCCCTAAGGTCTGTCCTTTTCTCCTCCTATGCTCTAAATTACTTTTACTTTTGATACCACCTCACCTTCTTGCCATAAACTTCCCAATCCTTATCAAAACTCTAATTATCTACAATATCTTTGGGTTCTAAGAGTGGTTCTAAAATCCTTCTATTAATTGGAAGAGTCCTTAAAATGTCCTGTCTTCAGACCACCTTTCACTTCAATGTAACAAATTGCTTTGCTACTTATTTTAAGGGAATTTAGATTATCCTTGGTGAACATGCTGGATTTTCAATTCCTTCAATTGCAAAATGTCACCCTCTGAAGATCACAGATGGGAGCCATTAGCAGCCAAGGGTTTAGAACATGAGGGATGGAGCCTGGAGCTGGTGCTCCAAGATCTAGATGTGGTGCCAATGATTTCATCTACAGTTTCTTATCCTTCTTGACAGCATTAACGCTGTGATCCTTCAGCTACATTTGATTTGCTTTTTTATCTACTCTACTTAATGGGCTGTTTTCTGTCTACAGACATGCTCATGTATCTAAAAACAATTCTCTGTAGACAATCATTATTCTATCTCAATCTTCTTCATAGCTTAACTTCACCTATACATCCTGACTCTACTTCTTCACTAATCCCTTAAACGGAAATAATTTGGTATTCAGATGCTGGGTAAATGAGAATATTAAGAGATAAAATTATAGGTAGGTGATTAAAAACTGAAGTTTCCATCTACTTCTTTAAATTATTTAATCTGTGCAGTAGAAAAATGACCGATTCTATCATATTGATTGATTGTGGTCCTGTTTTAGGGTAGAAGTGAAAATAGGCATTTCCCTATATAATAAAATGTTTATTCAGTCCTGACAAATTTCAGAAATGTCCCTATAGAATGTGGTCTTCCCAAACCACACTCATAATCACCCTCCCACTTCAGTCATTAAATGCTTGGTAAACTTAGCATATCTTTTTTAAATAATAGATATCTTCAAATAAAGAAAAATGAGAGCAAAATGATTTACTGAGAGGGAAAGCTATAATGAAAACACGTTGTTGCTTTGATATTTTGCCTTGTGTATAAAGAAAGAGAATCGTCTGACCCCTATAAACATTTCCCAGTGTTATACTCCAGTGCTACAGTTGCAGAGCAGATAATTTATTTGATAGAGCAGCCTGCATCATTAAATGTCATTTGTTAAAGACCATTCACAAAGAAACATTCATTTAATTACATTTGAATTATAAGATCACTAAATGTCCTTTTGTTTACATCATTTGCCAGGAAGTGAAAGGGGCAAACAAAAAAAGAAAGAACAAAATTCTCATAATTTGGCTTTATTTAGCCTATAATAGGATATAATGGCTACATTTTAAAATCAGATAATGTTGATTAAGTATAATACTATAATTTTGGGGGGATATTGACCATTATCTCAAATGAAAATAAATACAGTGTAAGAGGAGTGTTTGTTGATTTTCAGCTTCTAGTGATTACAATTGAATAAAATGAGTTGTGTTTTGTCAAAGTTTACTTACAAAATTCCATGTCAATAATAAAAGAAAAAATGTTTGTTTTTGACAAAATACAGAAAAGAAGAGATGAGAGTTTTATAACTATTTCACATAAATCATTAACATTTTCCTCTTCTTTCGATTGGCTCCGGTAGTGGTAGATTTGGTGTGTATCTAACAACAATCTTTCAGCTTCTAAAGCCCAAAGGACTCTATTAAGCACCTCCCCTTTGATTCTATAAAAGAATACTTAGTAATACAAAGCAAATATTTCTCTAAGGGGGTCAAAACAAAAATGTCTTAATAGTACAATGGTGTTCTCTATCACTACTCTTGTTTTCCACAAGGCATCAGTCATTGATAATAAGTGCGATATTAATTGTAATTTGCTGTCAGAGAAATAGGGCTAATTGGGATGTCTGAAGATGTGGAGTCTAACACCTGTTCTGTTACCAAGCTAAATGTCTTGGAAAACCTCTCCAAGTCAACATTTTTTCAGCTATAAAAATATGAAACTGGGTACAGTTTTTTGGAGTTCCTATAATTTTGGATTTATGTGACTGTGATATAATTAAAAGCTGTCCTTCTTATCATTTACACTTATCTGCACAACTAAACTCATCAACAAGAGATTTACATAGCTGTCTTTTCTGTAACTAGTCAGGATAGAGGAAGTGGCTTTTCTTTGTGACTGATATTTATTTAGTACAACCATGGATGGCCACATGGGCAACATAACTATTAAAAGAAATATTCCTAATACTGTATGTAGTTGGTTAATTGTTGCTTCCCAGGAAATCCCTGATCCCAACTACCCAACCATCCCATTCATCACTGATCTCAATATTCTGATGATCTTGTACCTCCCCCTAAATCCACTAGGACCTGCATCATTCATTAATGAAAGTATTACCTCCTAACAAAGCAAGATGCTGCCAGGACCTTGCATCCTTTCTGATTGGTTGATGCTATGCTTGTGGATGATTATTTTGAGTATCACATCAAACTATAAAGATGTACTATGTGTGTTGGTTTTCTATGAAACTATCAATTTTGAACTGTATCATTTATATATGGAATTTTAAACTAATGTATTCATTTTTTCCCTAACTTTTCTGATCAATGGAGGAATTACTGTATTTCAGAAAGCTTGGAGTGTTTGCAATATTTGTCCTATAATATCTATTCTAAATTTGATTTTTGCATCGATTTTAATTGTTTTTAACTCTTCTATTGCTTTGAAGAGTTGTTCATACATTTTGGATATAAAATCTAGGTCAGATATATGTATTGTGATGATTTTCTTCCAGTGTAAGTTTTGTCTTTTCGTTTCCTTAATAATGTCTAATAATGAACAGAATTTTTAATTTTGATGAAGTCCAATTAGTCAATTAGTTGTAAGGTTATTGCTATTGTTTTGTTCACTATGAGAAATCTTGATCTACCCCAGTCCTGTAATTGAAATTTTTATTGATATAATCGTACAGTCACATATAGTTACAAAAATAATACAGGAAGATTCCTTATCCACTTTGCCTGGTTTCCACCAGTGATAATGTTTTTAAAGACTAAAGTATAATATCATAATCAAGATTTTGGCGTTAGTACAATCCACTGATCTTGTTCATATTTCCCGTCTCTTTTGTACTCATTTGTCCGTGTGCGCATGCATTGTGTTTATCAAATTCTACACAATTTTATTACCTGTATAGTTTCACGTGTTCACTACCACAGTGAAGACACTGAATAATTCCACCAATATAAGGATTCCTCATGTTGCCTTTTTATACTCACATCCGCCTCCTATTTGCTTCCCCTTCCCTCCTCCTCACCCCTGGAAACCAAAAATCTGTCTTCATTTTCCAAAATTTTGCGTTTCAAAATTGCTACACAAATGGAATAACAAATTATGTAAGCTTCTGTGATTGACTTTTGACTTAACGTCATTTCCTAGAGATTTATCCAGGTTGTTTGATGGATCGATAGTTTATTTCTTTATTTGTACAAATTTCGAGAGTACAAGTGCAATTTGGTTACCTGCATAGATTGTGTAGTGATGAAGTCAGTGCTTTTAGGGTTTCCATCACCTGCATAACATCCATTATACCCATTAAATAATTTCTCATCATCCACAGCCCTGCCAGCCCCTCACCCTTCCAGGTCTCCATTGTCTATCATTCTAAACTCTATGCCCCTGTGTGCACATTATTTAGCTCCCACTTACGAGTGAGTATTTTTATTGCTATGTGGCATTCCATGGTATGTATATACCACAATTTGTTTAATCATTCACTTGTTGAAGGATATCTGGACTGATTCCAATTTTTTAATATTAAAAATAAAGTTTCTATAAAACTTTGTGTACAGATGTTTATGTGAACATAAATTTTCATTTCTCAGTAATAAATGCTCAAGAATGCATTTGCTGTATTAGATGATAATTGCATGTTTAGCTTGATAAGATGCCAAACTTACAGAGCGTACCATCTTTTATTCCCAAAAATAATGTATCAATGATCCAGTTTCTTCATATACTCACCATTATTTGGTGTTAAACATTTTAGCCCTATGTGCAAATGATCTATTATTTATGGGTGTGCTTCTACTGATTTCCTTGTTACAGATATTATTTTCCTACTTCTTTGCAAGTCTGTTGATTTTCATTATTGGATCCCATCCATACAATTTTTACTTTGCTGAATGCTGAATTTTGTTGTATTCTTTTAAATAGTGCTAGAATTTGTCATCGTATGCAGTTGAGTTGCTTGGAATCAGTTTGATTCTTTTGAGACTTGCTTTCAAACTTCCTTATGATGGATCCTTATGAAGAGTGATTAGTGCAAGGCTAACTAAAACCTCTTACCCTCCTGATGTCTTTTTCTAAATCCCCTATGTTAGCAAGGTCTTTCTATTCAGGCTGGTGGGAACATGAACTTTTTCTTGTCTTCAGTGAGTTGCAGAGATTGTTTGGCCTATTGCTCTCTGATAGTTGTTTTCCTAGCCTTTGGTGTTTTCCTCTCACACAATAACAAATCAGTACTCAGTCAAAGACTAAGGGGCTTCTCTGCAGAACTCCAGAGCTCATTCACTGTTCAGCTCACTTTTGTCTGGTATTTTGCACCAAAATACTGTTTATGTGGCCTCCATGAACTCCCATCTTTATCTCCTTAACTCAACTAAACTCCTGGATTCTCTTTGGCTTCCCTGTCTCTGCCCTGCAACCAGGCAACCACTTTCTGGCAGAAAGCAGAGGCAATTTTAAGGCTCATCATTTTATTTCTCTTCTCTTAGGGACCACAGCCCTGTACAAACTCACTGTTCAACATCTGCAAATTGTTGTTTCATATACATATTTTGTCTAATTTCTTAATTGATTATGCCATGATGGTATCTCTGATACTTCCTTTTTTATTGTGACCTGAATTGGTAACCACAGTGCTTTTAATTTTGGTTAAGTTTAATTTATTACTTTTTAATTTTATGATTACTGTGTCCTAAGAACTCTTTGTTTAGTATCAAATCAAAAAATACTCTCTTGTATTTCCTCTACAAACTTTCTTTTTTTAGATTCTCTCTTTACATCAATCACCCATCCTTAAATAATTTTTGTGTATGGTATGGGGTAGGCATCAAACTAACTTCCTTATGTCCTCTGTGGATATCCATTTATTCCAGCACCATGTTTAAAAAATATAATTTCCCCCATTTATTGCTTTTGTGCCCCTGTTGAAAATCAAATAATCCTGTAATTGTAGGTCTGTTCCTGGGATCCCTTTCTGCTCCATTCATCTAAGTGTTGATCCTCATGCCAGGATGGCAGCTTTTTGGCAAGTCTTTAATTTAGATAGTGTTTGTCACCCAATCTTGTTCCCTTTCAGTATTGCTCCAGATACTCAAGATTCTTTGTATTTTCATATAAATTTTAGAGCTTGCATGCCAATTTTTGACACACAAAAAATCCAACTATGATTATAATTGGAAGCCCATTAAATCATTCAACTAATTCAAAGAGAATTAAAATTTTAATAATATTTAATTATCCAATGCAAAAACATGGTATACTTAGGGCTTCTTTAATTTCTCCAAGATATGTTTTGTAGTTTTCAGGGCAGCTGTCATGCACAAATTTTGATAAAATTGATCCTAATAATTTATGTATTTATTTATTTTTTTAATTTATTTTTTTTTATTGCAGAATTAGGGGTCTCAATAGGGGAAAGGAATTCCTCAAAAACTGATTCATGTGATCCTAATAATTTTATGTTTCTTGATATTATTTTTAATGAAATTTTAAAATTTTATATTCCAATTACCTATGCTGTTTAATTTCCATGTAGATGTAGTTTTATTAGCTATCTTATTATCATTGATTTCTAATTCAACACTAATGCTGAAAGAATTCACCAGTGAAGCCATCCCTCTTATCTGATGATTTCTTGGGAGAGACTTATGAACACAGAATCAATGTCTTTAATAGAAATATTACCTCTCACATATCTATTTTGGTCAGTTGTGTTTTTCTGTAAATGTTTTCATTTCCAATAAAGTGTTATGGCATAAAATTGTTTGTAATAGTTACTTACGATCTCTTTAACATTTATAGTGTCTTTGTGGTATCCTCCTTCCCATTTCTGTTACTTTGTTGATTTCTATATCTAGGTTTTATTTTACTAATTTAACCTCTACTTTTTGTTATTATTGATTTGTCAACTTATTTGCATTTAATTTAATGTTATTTTTCTAACTACCTGAGAAGGGTGCTCAGATGGTTAATTTTCTTTTATTCTTTTCTAATGCATACATTTAACACTATACATTTCTAACCATGGTTTGAGATAAGTCCGAGTTTCGACATGTAATAATTTCATTATAATTTAGTAAAATTTTACAATATTCCTTCTAACTTCTTCTTTGACTTTTATTTAAAAGTATATTACTTAATTTCTAAACATTTGAAGATTTTTACAATTTTCTGATTCTTGTTAGATTAATTTCATTGTGGTTGGAATATATGCTACATTATTTCAATCCTTTAACATATGCTAAAATTTCTTTGGTCAGAATATGATACATGTTTAGTAAACAGTGCATATCCACCTGAAAAACATTATAAGTTTTGAGTGTTGTGTTTTAATATATAAATTAGATGCATTTTGTTATTTGCTTGTTCAAATTTGCCTTATCCACAGTGATTCTTTGATTTTTGTAAAAGTGATACATTAAAATCTCAAAAATGTTTTTGGATTTATTTATTTTTGTGTTTAGTTATTTACTTGTATAATTTATATGTGTTTAATCTACATTTCTCTGTAAAGGGCTAGATAGTGAGAATTTTATGCTTTGCAGTACATATAGTCTCCATTGCAAGTACTTAATTCTGCCATGTAGCATAAATACACCTATAGATAAAAGTAAATTGGTGAGTCTATGTTCCAACAAAAATTTATTTATAAGAAAATGAGATGAAGCATAGTTCACAGATTGCTGGTCTATACAATTAGGACATATGGATTTTTAATTAGGCTTTTGGCTTTAAAATCGATTTTGTCTGATAATACATGGACATATCATTTGGAGGCTGGGGGCAGGATTGAGGTGAGATAGTGTTTGCTTGGTGTATCATTTTAATCTTTTTATTCTCATTTTTCTTTTTCATTACTTTAATGGTCTGTGTCTTATAAGCTGTATATATTGGCTTTGTATTATTATTCAATGAGTCTGTGAATTTTTTACTTTTACTTGAAGAGTTTACTCCATTATATTTAATGGAATTACTGACATTTTTGAGTCTTCTATCCTTCCCATTTTTTCTGTTTTCTTTTCTCTCTTTCCCAGCTTTCTTTTGGAATAATAAAATGAAATTTTATTTTTCAATTTTTCCCTTTGTTAGCTTGTCATTTGTATGTTCTTTTACTATTCTTCAATAGTTTTCCTAACAATTACAACATGAAATCTTGACTTACTAGCTCCTAATATAGATTAGTACTTTTATTACTTCTCAGAAAATATAAGAATTTTAAAACACTTTAATTATTCTAGTCTACACTCCCTATCTTTGACATGTATTTTAATTAAACGTTTTATCATAAAAGACATTTTTATTATATTCTGCACAGCCAAGATTTATTTAAATTTATCTACACATTCGTCAATTATTCTGCTCTTTGTGCCTGTATTTCTCTGTTTATGATTGGATCATTTGCCTTTTCCTTACGTCTTCCCCAATTCCTTCCTGCCCTGCTTAGCAGGGCGTCCCAAAAGTTGTGGTAACAATTTGGTTAATTTTTTTAAGAAAATGATATAAGGAAATGGAAATTGAAAAATGAATACTAATGTAAAAAGCAAGTCAGGGAAGACACTTTTAAGGAAGTGACACCAAATAAAGTGTGAACTCTAGAAACTTCTGGAAGAACAGTCTTCCAGAAGGAATAGAAAGTGCTAAAGCTTGTGTGTGGCTTGTTGGAGGAAAATTAGAGATGGCCATGGGAATAGGGATGAGATCACTCAGTACAGTATATAAAATTAAAGAAATGTAGGTTGACTTACAGAACTTCAGGAAGCTCCAACACATGAGGACTAGGCAGGGAAAGAGGACCAACACATACATTTTATAAGACTTCAGTCTCAGCTGGCAAAGCATAAAGAACAGGTACATAGATTTACCAAAGTATATACCTAGTGAGTTACTTAGCTAGAAAAATAAATGATATATATAGATTATTGATAGATAATAGGTATGATACAGCTATATATAGATACAGATACAGATATAGATAGATATGGGGGAAGGAAGAAAGGAAGGAAAGAAGG
>CAUYRT010002350.1:0-27228 GCA_963574885.1 Lepilemur ruficaudatus
TTTTTTTTTTAAATTAGCCAAGCATGGTGGCACCTAGCTACTCGGGAGACTGAGGCAGGAGGATTGCTCGAACTCGGGAGTTCAAGGTTACAGTGAACTGTGATCACACCACTGAACTCCCATCTGGGTAACAGAGCAAGACTATGCCTCAAAAAAAAGGCATTAATAAGAGATAAAGAGATAAACATAGAAAAATTAAGAGATATAATAAAAGGAGAAAATGAAAATAGCCTACTTTTAAAATTTTGTTTTACTTTTTATTAATCCATAATATAATAGTTTACATATTTGGGGGGTACATGTGATATTTTGTTACATGCGTAGAATGTGTAATTACCAAGTCAGGGTAATTGAGGTATTCCTCACTTTTGAGTATTTGCGATTTCTATGTGTTGAGAATAATTCAAGTTCTCTCCTCTAGCTACTTTGAAATGTGCAGTACATTGTTGTTAACTATAGTCACTCTACTCTGTTGTTGAACAATAGAATTTATACCTTTTATCTAACTGCATGTTGGCACCCATTAAACTACTGCTCTTTATACCCTCCTCCCACCCACCCACCTTTCCCAGCCCGTAGTATCTATCATTCTACTCTCTACTTCCATGTGATCAACTTTTTTAGCTCCCGAATATAAGTGAAAATATGCAATATTTGTCTGTGACTGTGTTATTCCACTTAACATAATGACCTTCAGTTCCATCCATGTTGCTGCAAGTGATTTCATTCTTTTTCTATGACCAAATAGTATTCCATTGTGTATATATACCACAGTTTCTTTATCCATTCATCTGTTGGTGGACACTCAGGTTGCTTCCACATCTTGGGCTATTGTGAATAATGCTGCAATAAACATTGAAGTGCAGGTATCCCTTTGATATACTGATTTTTTTTTTCCCTTTGGATAGATACCCAGTAGTGGGATTGCTGTATCATATAGTAGTTCTATTTTTAATTTTTTGAGAGTTCTTCATACTGTTTTCCATAGTGGCTGTACTCATTTACATTCTCACCACCAGTGTATGTAAGACTCCCTTTTCTCCACATCCTCCATTTCTCTGATGATTAGTGATATTGGACAAAACCTGTCGGCCATTTGTATGTCTTCTTTTGAGAATTGTCTATTCATGTCCTTTGCTTACTTTTTAACGGGATTATTTGTATTTTTGCTGTTGAGTTGTTTGACTTCCTTATATATTCTGGATATTAGTCCCTTGTCAGATGAATAGTTTGCAAATATTTTCTCCCATTCAATAGATTGTTGATTGTTTCCTTTGCTGTGCAGAAGCATTTTGGTTTAATATAATCCCATTTGTCTATTTTTGTTTATTTGAGGTCTTAGTCACAAAAGCTTCACCAAAAGCAATATCCAGAAACGTTTTCCCTATGTTTTCTTCTACTAGTTTTATAGTTGTGGGTCTTATGTTTAAGTCTAATCCATCTTGAGCTGAATTTTATATATGATGAGACACAGGGGCCAAGTTTCATTCTTCTGCATATGGATATCCAATTTTCCCAGCAGAGAGTATCTGTTCTAGGATAGAGATTATAGGGTTGGAGAGGAGGTGATGGTTTGAAGAAATAATTATAAGCAGAAATTGAGTAAGTATGGTGATTTGTTTTCTGTGGGAGTTTAAGGACTGAGTAGTCTTGGATGCTTTTACGTTTTATTTATAAGGAGATAGTGTTGACCTAGGGTGATACAGGGAGCCAAAGAAGATGACAACATCAGCATGGACCAGTCGGGCTTAACTGCAATGGAGTTAATGCCTAGGTGGAGCTCAGATCATTAGGTCCATCAGGAGCTAGGTAAACAATCTGAATTTCAGGAGAAAACTCTGTGTTTGACAGACGTGGGGTTCATTAGCATTCTAGAATGTGGTTGAGTACTTGAGAACAGGCATGTGGTGCAGAGGTAATGAGATGAGAGAAAACCACTGGGCGGAGGCTAAAACATGGAGACACCAACAGTAATGGGACTTGGCTCAGGTCCTCTTGTGGTTAAGGAGACGAAATGTCAACCCCTCTGGTTTGGATTTTTTTGTTGTTGTTGTTTTTTTTGTTTTTTTTTTTTTTGCTGGAGCAGAAAAGAACAGCAAGGTGCCCAGCAGGAGCCCCTGGCACAACAAGCTCAAGCTGTGTAGAAACTCTTCTGCCAGGCAATCATCGACAGAACCAGTCCTGCTGCTAACAGATGCTTCCAGGTGTAATCATCCCCCCGACACACACACACACATGCATACACACAAATGGCCCCATACAGGACACAGAGATAAAACATTCAGAGATGGATGGGGAGAACCAACAAAATAGAGATTTAAAGTCAAGGAGCGAACTATTGTGTCCAGTCTGATAAGAACTGAAGATTGTCTACTGAACATGTGCAACACATCCATGTGGTGGGGATGGACACCAAACCCCAGGGAGTTGAGCAGTGCATGTGGAGCGGGGATGTGAGAAGACAGATGAAGTCAACTTTCTCAAGAAGTTTAGTTGGTGAGGGAAGGAGGGAAGATGGATGTTAGAGGACAACCAGGAGTTTATAAAATATCAGCTGTGCCTCTGTTAAACTGTCGTGTCTGCAGATCGCTGGCAGCACCCTGGCCACAAGGACCAGAGCCATCATTTGAGCCCAGACCCCTGACCATCACTCAGATAACAGGATGCGGCTGGGAGCAGGTGCTCTTAAGATGGATGGAGCTAGGGAATAGATGTCGATGGTTAAGCGATTGTTGCAAAGTTAATTACAATAGATAGGCAAGCCGTGCATGCATTTCCCATTTTCTTCATTCAGTGTTGCTACAAAGCTGAACCATTAGGCCTTGGTTCCATGCTAAGGTATTTCCCACAGACATGCCTGGCCATGAAAACGATGCAAAGAAGCAATTGGAGAAAAGACAGGTGACAGGAAAAGGCTTTTTAGTCCACATTCCTGTCTCTGCAGTCTTTACTGCCTTCTTATGTCGTTGGACCAACTTCCCTCACCTGGACTCCCCGCATCACCATTCATGTCTCCACTGTCCAGTTTTGAGACGGATTTACAGGTGCTCTCACGTCAACTGATGGTCAATGGTGAAAATCATTTCCTCTGCTTCTGCCCAGCTTCCTCTGCCCAGCATTCACAACAAACATTTGGATCTCTTTCCGTATTGAGAAAGGCAGGTAGAAATTTTAAATGGCAGCCTGAAGAAGCCAGCCATAAGAGATGAATTTTCTTTTTTAATTTCCAGATTTGAAACACATCAGGGATCACTGGGACTATACTTTTTCAACCTTGACATCCAGAAGCTTAAAGCCCTAAAAAGAAGGCTGAAACTCTATATGAGGAGCTGGGTGGGATTAAAAACCCACTCTGACTTTGGCAAGAACAATATCTTCTCTCTGCCTACTCTGAGCACTGGGTGGCCCAACTATGAACTCTGAGGACTGCGTGTGACCTTCCAGTGTGGACCCTGCTTGGTTGCTCCTTGTCAGCTGGAAACAAACTCACATGAGGTGCAATGAGGGGCAAGGTTTTGCCTCTCCTGGAAGCATGGGCCACGTCTCAGCACCCTTTGCTTTTGTATTTAAGTTTACTTTCTATGTTCTTCATGCTCAGCACACCCTCTCATTTCAGGAATGCACTCCACGTCTCCAGTTTATAGACTTACCTTTCTCACCTCTCAGGAACTGGCTGGGAGGTTAATGGATTTCTCAGCAGCCTACTTCCTACCATCATAAGAACCTCAGACTGGGCAAGTGGGAACTCTGGATTGTCATGATGTGTTACCTGATTGAGAAATATAGAAGGCCAGGTGCATTGGCTCACACTTGTAATCCTAGCATTCTGGGGGGCTGAGGCAGGAGGATTCCTTGAGCTCAGGAGTTCGAGACCAACCTGAGCAAGAGTGAGACCCTGTCTCTACTAAAACTAGAGAAATTAGCTGGACGTGGTGACATGAGCCTGTAGTCCCAGCTACTCGGGAGGCTGAGGCAGGATTGCTTGAGCCCAGGAGTTTGAGGTTGCTGTGAGCTATGAAGACACCACTGCACTCTACCCAGGGTGAAAGAGTGAGACTCTGTCTCAAAAAAAAAGAAAAGAAAAGAAAAGAAAAGAAAAGAAAAGAAAAGAGAAATATAGAAAATATTATATGTAAAAGGAATGGATGTTGTGCCCTGAGAGGACACTTTGAAATTTGTTTATTTATTTTTTCTTCACTTGGCTCAGGTCCTGCATGTTTAAGGAGAAGAAATGTCAATCCCTCTGGTTTTCTGTGCTGGAGCAGCAAAGAGCAGCAAGGTGCCCAGCAGGAGCTCCTAGCACAAGAAGCTCAAGCTGTGTAGAGACTCCTCGCCAGGCAATCAATGACAGAGCCCACCCTGCTACTGACAAATGATTCCAGGCAGAGATTAAATCATGGCCATTCCCCCCAACACACACCCTTCCACCCCAAATCCCAGCATCTTCCAATTGTGGGCAGCCCAGATTGGATTACAAAGTACAAGGAGTCAGCTTCAGCCCACAATACCAACAGTACCAGGATGCTGGCACCCAGTATCTAGTTTAGGAAAGAGGGATAGGTCTCCTGGTCAACCATAAATTCTGATACAGGTCTAGGGGACCAAAACTGATTTAAGAAAGATTAGAAACACAATGTTTAGAAGAAAGACCAATAAGGGAAGTACAATAGATCATAATTCTCCACAAAGATTTAAGAGAATTGAGTGCAAATTTTCCTTCCATGCAACACTGGAGATGCAGCCCTATTTTGCAGACCATCCTCCTTACCTGGCACACAAGCACCAGAAGGCAGCAGAAATGCATCAGGGTGAGGGTCAGAGGCCCTCACATTGTATCTCATTCGAAAAAGTCATGGTCGCAGTGCAGGAGCCGTGGAAGATGCATCCAGGAATGGAGTGGAAACACGATGGAGTGAACACTGACCACACAGTGGTCAAGCAGTATGTACTACTTCCATGAAGATTTTAATAAGGATGGCTTTCATGGCGTACAGGGCAGCAGAGAGAATGAAAACGGGGATTGGAAGGGATTGGGACATGACAAGAGAAAAGGGGCAGCTAGGTGGGATAAAAACAGGAAGAGGGAGTGGATGATGAGAAAGGCGTGCATGGAAGGAGAGGCATGGAGAAAATGCAAGAGTTTGAAGGAGACAGCCAGGTGCAGTGGCTCGGACTGTAGCTTGTGGTCCCCGCTACTCTGGAGGCTGAGGCAGAAGGACCACTTGAGGATAGGGGTTTGAGACCAGCCTGGGCAACATAGTGAGACCCAGTTTCCAAAAAAAAAAAAAAAAAGAGCTGGAAATAAACATACATAAAGTCAGCTCTGAAGAGAAAGTCCCTGATTTGTAATAGTCAAATCACATAAACATGGTTAATGAGTTAGTGGTGGATAATAATTAACCGATTGCAATACTATCTTTTACAAAAACTTAAAATGCAGAAATTACTGGCAGAAAAAAATGCAGATTCCAATGATTGAAAGTGATCAGATAAAAGGCGGTAGTGGGAAATATGCTGCTACCTTATCTCACTCCACGCTCTGGTGACCAGCTCCCCCGTCCGCCACCAGTGCTTTTTCTATTAGGCATCAGGTTAGGTACTTGAACATATCTAATTACGTGTTATAAGAAGCAACGAGGTCATTATACAATATAGCCCATTTATATATTATTTTCTCCTCCACAGCTTCTGAACACAGGGACTTCTTGAGTTTTCTTGAGCTAAGCTGATTTACCTAAATTGGTGCTTTGGTGGCATCATCTCAGGGGACCCAAGGTCCATCTGCTTATTAAACTTCCTTCAACCCTCAGTCTTGTTCCAGGTCCTAGGGACAAGAGTGAAAGGGAGAAAAGGGGGAAGCAGGAGGAAAGGCTTCTACACTAGGCATCCCGACTCCAAGCATGTTGCTAGAAGGCAGTTCTGGGGCCAGCCTGCCACTTGGGAATATATCGCAGCATTCCAGGAAACAGATGATGCTGGTTTGTGTCGGGGTGGAGGACGGAGCAGAGACAAATTGACAAATTTGAGAAATACTTAGGCAGTAATGGTAAGGACTAATTGGTTTAGGCTGAGAGAGAGAAAGCGAGAGATTTGTGGCTGGAGCAAGTGGATGAATATGATGCATGTGACTGACACAGGAAAAAAAAAAATAGAAGGAGGTTGTGGAGTGAGATGATTAATGCCGCTCTGAACACACGGAGCTCGCGGGGCCTGAACCGGGTCCCAGGAGGACTGACTACCCAGCAGGCAGCAGGTAATCCCTGTGAACGCAGATTTTGGAGTGAGCAGAATGTAGGTGGCAATGAAAGTTGTGGGATAACACTCAGACTCCCAAAGAGACCGCAGAGACGATGTAGAGTTAGAAGAACAAAGGGCTAAAAGAAGCCCCAATGTGCAAGGAACTGACAGAAGAGCCTGGAAAGGAAGCTGAAAAGGAATGGTCAGAGAAGCAGAAGAAAAACTGGAAGAAATTGCTGGAATGACAACCGAGGTAATAGAACATTTCAAGAATGGCTGGAAGGTGGGGGCAGAGTGCACAGTGGAATAGCTTTTGAATCTAAAGGGAGAGAGAGACATGAAATAGAAAAACAAAACATACGGACAACAGTAGAATAAGATTCAGTAACAAGATGCCCTCAAAAACCCCAGAATGTGAGGGGGTGACAACAAACCATCAACCGTCAGAAAACCCACGTGGTTACAGCATCCGCGTGGGAGGAAGCCGACGGAAGGAACAGGGTGTCTGATACACTGGAGAACAGGGGAACCACGGTGTAGCCAAAGGATTTCACTATGAAGTACAGTGGGCCCATTTGAGAGCAGCAGCTGAAATGGGCCGGGCTTTCCTCACTCTGCTACTCTTCATTTCTGAAACGTAGGAGCCCGCAGTAGGGAGGTCTCAAGGAGTGGGAGTGGCCTAGCCCCTCTGAACTCCTGGAACTGAACCTTCAGAGATGCTCACAGGAAAGGCCGCACGTGAGACAAGTGAAGTCAAGATTGAGCATGTGAAAGGCAGGTCTAGCTCACATTAGGGGAGGAGAAGAGAGACAGGTAATCTTAGAAACCAAGCCACTCCAAATTTTTAACACCATCTGAGAATAACGGAAGAAGTTCCGTAAAGTTAGAAAAGCTACCAGAACCATGCCTCCTTCTAAAAGTTTAGAAAAATCAAATTGTCATAAAAGTGAGCAACAGAGAATCATCAGGTTCAGATTTCTTACAATATTTCTATAAGATAAAATAGGATAAGGAGAAGAATAACATCCTATAGAGAATGAAAGCATGCCAAAGATGTGTTCAAAAATAGATCAAAATGGTTATAGACATAAAATGAGCTCAAAGGCTAAGAAAATGACATAAGACACAAAAATAAACATAGAATTAGAAAACCTCAAGTGGAGTGATAGAACTCAAAAGGAACTAGGAAGGAAAGAAGTCACTTTAGAAATGAGGACTAAACTAGAAGAAACACAAGAGTGAATAAACAGCAAATAATGCCTTCAGAGAAATAAAACATTAAAAGATAGAAATTTGTTAATTCAAAAAGAAACAAAGGGCAGGAATGGTGGCTCACACCTGTAATCCTAGCATTTTGGAAGGCCAATGAGGGAGGATCACCTGAGGCCAGGAATTTGAGACCAGCCTGGGCAATAGCAAGACCCTGTCTCTACAAAAATAAGAAGTAAAAAAAAAATTAGCCAGCCATGATGATGTGTGCCTGTAGTCCCAGCTACTTGCGAGGCTGAGGCCGGAGGATTGCTTAAGCTTAGGAGGTGGAGGCTGCAGTGAGCTATAATGATGCCACTGCATTCTAGCCAGGGCAACAGAGCTAGAAAAGAAAGATAGAAAGAAAAGGAAGGAAGGAAGGAAGGAAGGAAGGAAGGAAGGAAGGAAGGAAGGAAGGAAGGAAGGAAGGGAGGGAGAGAGGGAGGGAGGAAAAGAAAAGAAAAACATTTTGTGACAAATGATCCAACAAGCAGATAAGAACAAAGAAAAAGAATATAACCAAAAGCAAGGAAACAGAATAGATACTCTAAACTATAATTTAAGAGACTGTTTCTAAAATTTAAGGAAAAATAGGAGGTTTGGGGCTGAATATTGAAAGAGCACAAGTGCATCTGAGGATATTAACCCCCAAATCAACATGAAGACAATTTAGTAAAATTGCTGAACTTTAAAGGAATATATAATGGAAAGGAAATTAGATTATCATTAGACTTATTGACAATACTTTGGTGAATATGAATATGGAATAAAATACATTTGCAGAGAAAGTGATTGTGAACTAAGGATGTTAAATTGAGCAACATAGACCATCAAGGACAAAGGGCACAGAAAAACTGTTATCACTAGAAAAAAACTAAGGAAATGGGGTTCCTATGAATTCTTCCAAAAGAATCTACTAGAAAGCAAGCTTTGAACAGCCAAAATGACTAGAGAGACATTGACATGAAGCCAGGTGGTGAGCATAAAATATACAGCAATTTCTAGAACTAAGAGCAAAAGGGAGTTAAAAGGGAGACAGTATATTATGTAATAACTGTACAATCTGACAATGTAGATATGGGGCAATCATTATGAGATGGACGTGGGCAGATTGGCGTATGAAAACAAATTTTCAAACTGCTTTAGTGATAATAATTGATGCGTCAATATTATTATTCTGAAACTGTTGTATAATATGTGTACATTATGGGATGATAGGGTTTCATACCTTGCAAAATAGTCTTAAGTAAGGTAAAGAGTGAATGGGAGAGGAGGAATGGAAAAAGCAAGTATAGACTACTCTTTCAAGAAATATAGCTTTCAAGGGAAATAAGAGATATGGCAATAGATAGAGGGTTATGTTTAAAAAGGGGAGATGTTTGTTAAAATGCCATGGGAAGCAGTGGGCCGAGAAAGGCAGAATAGGCAGGTGAGAGACTCTCATGACCAAATTTTGAGCCATGTGACCACTGAAATATAATAAATCATTATAGAACTAGATAACCCATTTAAAAAAAAGGTGAAACCCACGAGTTCATGGTAATTTCACTTATTCATTCACTCATTGAGGAGAAGGGAAAGCTCTTCAGTAGAATGTCAGCTAATAAATAGAGGAGGAACAGTAGAAAATAGTCAATGCAGGCTAAAATTAGTAGGAGAAAGGTTAATGAAGAACAGAATATCAACGTAGTCTCAAGTTATCTCTCCACAAATACTTTATTAATTAAAAAGGGAAAAACAATAACTTTTCAGTAGAGAAATATGGCAGACACCACGTTAACCAAGTGAATATTGCCAATATTGGATTGGGACAAACTGTTATCAAGTCCCTTCTGATAAAATACACTGTGATATTTCTGCCAAAATTGAATAACTTGAATTTGAATCATGAGGACACAACAGACAAATCCAGATTAAAGGACACTGCTAAAAATTAACTGGTGTTTACTCTATAAACTTTTGTTTGTTTGTTTGTTTGTTTGTTTTAAGAGACAGGGTCTCACTCTGTCACCGAGGCTGGAGTGCAGTGACACGATCATAGCTCACTGCACCCTCAAACTCCTGAGCTCAAGTGATCCTCCTGCCTCAGCCTCCTGAGCAGCTGGGACCACAAGTGCCTACCACCATGCCCGGCTAATATTTTGAAATTATTTTTTGTAAAGAAAGGGTCTCTTTATATTGCCCAGGTTGGTCTTAAACTCCTTAAATATAGACCGTGGATTAAATAATAGTATTACATCAATATTAAACTTTGTGATTTTGATCATTGCACTGTGGTTATAGAAGAGAATGCCATTGTTCTTAGGAAATATACTTTAAGTATTGAGAAGTTAAGAAATATGCTGTCTCTCTCTGATGTCACCAGTGTATCTGAAATAATTTCTCAGAGAGAGGGAGAGTGAGAGAGAGAGAAAGAATGCTAAAGCAGATGGGGGAAAACGTAAACAGTTGGTGGATCCGGATAAATGGGATTTTCTTGTACTATTCCTACACCATTTTTGTAAGTTTGAAATAATATCAAAATAGAAAGAGGAAGAGAGGAGGGATGACTGATGGATTGAGGTCACTGAGGAGATGAAAGTTGATTAAGATTTCAAGAACTTGCAGAGGGAAGGGCCTTGGATTGGAGGAGGGACACCTCATCCTCTGTAAGGGAGGAAAGAGGAAAGGATGGGTTCTGATGTCCATTTTCCATATAGGTTGAGATGAGAGAGAAAAGGAATGGTTTTTGTCATTTTATCAGCAAGGAAATTAATCCCCATATTGCTGTCTTCCACTACAAAATCGATGAAGGAAAGAGTAAGCATGAGCCCCGAGCAGATGGACCACTTTGCAGCTGCAAGCATTAATGAACCTTAGGGTGAGCAAAGGAAGGTTTCAGGTGGGCTGTGGGAGCCCACAAGCCTACTGCTATGTCTATGGAGGCAGCAGATTGGGAAAGTCAATAATGCAGGAGGGTCTCCCACTCACCGTTACTGGAGAGAGAGTGGTTCAGAATAGCGTCAGGCAGTGAATGTCCATCAATGCCCAAGGCAGGAGGCCCAGTCTTGGTCCCGCTTCTGATTTTCCCTTAAGCCAGTTTTCATAGAATGAGCTTTTGGGCTGTTTTTAAACTAAGGCACAAAATGTGTTTTACCTACAAATTGTTCGTAAAATCGTTTGCCTTAGTCATTGCTCAAATTTAAAACCTATTTGTGGAAAGATGAAATCCTACAACAAATGATGAAATATTCAAGTTATAAACTCGGTCTCTGTAAGTATAGAACAGCATTACTTTCATGGATTTCTGTTAAAATTCCCCAAAGAGACAAATAGCCAGGATAGATGCAGTGTACTTGCGTTGAAAAGTAGGCTTTTCTTCCTTCTTATGGCTCAAAATTTTCACCATTACCTCTTTTCAGCTTGTTATAGCAATGATTTGATCAATTGCAAGATGTACTATAAAAACTAAAAAATAAATACAAATAATGGCCTCCAGAGATATCTTTATCCTTGTAATGGTAAGACTGTTCAAATACAAAGTTTAAATATACTGTTCTTTACACAGGGGAAAATATAATGCCATCAGAAATTTTTTAAAAAATAAATGAGAGCATTTGCTCATTCAAATGAAGTAAAAACCTACTTCTATAATCTTAGAAGTCTGAAGATTTATTAAATGGATATTTCCAGATCCTGTTCCTCTCAAAATTTTGCTGAAACAGATGTGTAGGTTCATCTTGAATTCTAGACAAGAAAGAGGTTCATACAGGTTTTTCCCAGGCTAGGGTCTAGACTAAAGTTCTTAAAATTGCTTATTTTGGGGGTCTCTCTGAGGAGAAAAATAGAGTGGACGTCTCTCTTATGAGCACAATAATTGCCTTATTGTGCAAAGAATTGCTATGATGTATGTCTATAAAATAACACTTCTGGGAGAAATAAATGTGTGGAGAGGAGCTCTGTGTGTGTCCTCTCTCAGCCATTAACTGAACAGTGAAAAAATGTAAAGAAGTCATCCATCTATGAAGCACAATTTAGTAAGGTTACTCAAGAAATTAATAAGTTTAAAAACCCACGGCATCTTCTTTTAAACTTTCAGACACAATATCATTTATTCAGAAGTCTCCCAAAATATTTTTTTACTATTTACCTGACTGTGGAGTACAAAACAAAATGAAATAAGCCCTTCGCCGATAGTTTATCAGTTTCCTCCTGATGTCTCAGCACTTTTTAAAGTCTTATTTATAACTTGATTTTGTGACTTAAAATATCTTAAAACTGATTGGACCAGAATGGTTAACTCTTTCATTATCTGCCCCTTTAAGGAGAATTTTCACTCTTTGATTTTTTTTAAAATTTCTACAGAGATTGTTTAGGCTTGGGATGAGGAGATGAACAGGAAAGAGTGCTGAGGGAGTGCCAGAAGGAGGCAGGCTACGTCTTCCCCTTGGAAGTTCTAGTTTATTATGTGATGCTACAATTGTGGCTGTTTCTTGCTTTCTATTAAAAGTTGAAAAGAACCAGCAGTTAAAAAATTATTTTACAATAACTTAAAATGGAGTGTTGGTTGTACATAGGTACAGTTGGAGTACTATGTATCTACTCTCTGGACTACTTTGACAGAGTAGGTTTTTGAATGTAACAAGATAAGTCAACTTGAGTTGTAGTAGATTTTGGGAAATCAGCTCACTACAAATTGTGACTGTAAACATTGTACTGTAAATGTTGTGTAGTTTTCCCCCAATAAAATTTTTGGGGAAAAAAAAAAGCAATGCAAAAATTAAAACAAATCCAAGAGGATGGTTACCACTGGTGATGGTAGGGAATGGGGAAAATAACAAATAATAATTAAAATAATAATAATGATAAAAAAATGAAAAACCACTAAATAGTATTTCTTTAAAAATAATATTTATTTTTCTTCTGACTGTAAGAGTAATAATTGTTCATTGCAGAAAATTTGAATGAATAAGAATAAATAAAACCTCAATTTAACCCTCGATAGGTGGAAATATCCAAGGCAATAAATAAGTTATATATAGATTGGAATAAAAATAAAATATAAGTATATATATTGAAAAGGAACAGATGAAGACATTAATCTAGAACTATGTAAACTAATAGAGGAGCTTAGCAAGGTGGCCAGATAGAAAATTAGCATGCAAAAATTAATAGCTTACATAGACACAAATAAATTAGGTAAGTACTTTCAAAAGACCTCTTTTACAGGAGCAATAAAACTTTTTCAACTTGTAAAATAATATGTAACAAGTTATGATATAATCTATAGCCTTTATTGAAGGACCTGAAAAAACATAATAAGTGGAAAATAAACTATACTTATGGATAGGAATGCTCAATATTGTAATTTAATAACTCAAATTAATCTATATATTAAATGAAATATCAATCAAAATACTCATAAAATATTTCATGGAACTTTACAACATGATTTTAAAGTTCACAGGGAGAGCAAATGCTTAGGAATAACCAGTAAAATCTTGAAAGAAAGTGACACAGTGATACACTCAAGTAGACCTCAAAACAAAGTATAGAGATGTAATGAAAATAGTGACAAAGCAGCATAGTACAAGATAAAATGGATTAATCTATATACCTGAGTGGAGTTCTGAACTTTCCACTCCAGAAATGTGGAAAATAAAATTTATTCAGGTATGCATGATAATTTAATGTATGACAAAGGCCAGTATTTCAAACCCATGGAAAAAGATGATGAACTGAATCAATGTTTTTGGGAAAATGAAAGGGTATAGAAGTAGAGTTCTACTTCAATCATTAATTCAAATAAATTTTAGCTGATTTAAAAACCTGAATAAAAATAAGTATTAGCAATTGAATATGATGGAGTGTATTTGTAGTTTTGAAGGTAAGGAAGGCCTTAATTTAGCAAAATATAAAAAGCAAGTGCCATAAAGAAAAATATTGATACATTTGTCCAAATTGAATTTAAAAGTAAAGTAAAAAAACAATCATTACCCTGGGAACTAATACTTACAACATGCATACAGATAATCAATTATCATTCAGTAAAATATGAGAATATTATGTATTTTATATGTATATATCTTGCAAAATCAATAAACTAAAGGCAAACAACCCAGCAGAAAAATGGGCAAGGCAAATAAACAAGGTTAAAACTGATTAATAAGCATAAAATATGTCCTACTTTACTCATAGCCAGAAAAATGGAAATTAAAATAAAATGATTTATCATTTTTTAACATCACAGAGAGGCCATATGTTAATAATATCAGCTGTCAACAAAGGTGTATACCAATATGTGTTCTTTGATAGCAGTTGGGAGTGCAAATTGGCACAGCCATTTTGGTGGGCAACATGGCAGGCTCTGTTAAAATTCAAAATGTGCAAACTTTAGATTTGTTTATAGAATAAAAACTGGAATCAGGTCGAATGGCCATTACTGCAGGGATGGGAACTATGGAATGAAGTACATTTTTTTATATTAGCATGACTAATCTCGTAAGTCATGGTTAGGTAAAACAAAAAGGACAAAAAAAATCAAAACAAAAATGCAAATCGCAAATGAGTACATTATAATATAATATTTGGGGAAAAATATAATGAAAAACAAAACTGTATCATTTTACAAATGTAAATGCAGGGGAAAAGTTGGAAATGCCTGAACTTTGTAACAATGAACTTCATAACAATGGCACTCCTGTGGAGGAGGAAAGTGGATCAGGACATCGGATAGGGCCAAACGTAGGGTTACTATATCCTTGGACATCCAGGACAGCCCACATTTATTCTTCCTTTAATCACTGGTTTATTTACCTATACTTAAATTGCTTCTCCTTTTATATCATTAGTCCTAGATTATACTTTTGGAGCAATAATAGTAATAACTAACATTTATTAAGTTGTGCTGCCAGGCATTATTTTGAAAACTACGCTAGATCAATTTATGTATTAACATGTTTCATATGGAGGTTGTATTTTTCAAGACGGTTAAAACAAAATTTCTCATCTCATATATTCTTCTTACATGTGATGTTTATATCCATCTCCATACCACTGAGAGGAGCAATCTTTGTTCTTTTCTCTTAAATCTGAGTGAATCTGTGACTACCGTGGAAGTGACACAATGCAACTTCCAAGACTAGATCATAAAAGATGATTCAAGTTTCACCTGACATTTTTGAAATCCAGCCACCATGCTGTGAGGAAGCCCAGGCTACATAAGGAAGCCACTTCCAGCCAAAAAATCCCAGCTGATCTGTACCAATTATCTATTACTTCATAATAAATTATTCCAAAATTTAGCAGCTTAGAGTAACAGTAATTATTTTATTATTATCTCTCATAGTTTGGAGATTGGCTCAGCTAGGCAGTTCTTACTTGGGGCCTCTCGTGCAGCAGAAGTAGACTGTGCCTGGACTGAAGTCATCTCAAAGACTTCCTCACTTACATGCCTGGCACTTGATAGTGACAATTGGCTGAGATTTCATCTAGAGCTGTCTGCTGATTTACATGTCTAGGCTTCCTTATGGTGGCTGGGTTCCAAGAGTGAGCAACCCGAAAGAAAGCCAGGCAGAAGCTGTACAGCCTTTTATGACCTAGCCTTGGAAGTCACATAGCCCCACTTCCATCATACTTTATTGATGAGACAGTCACCAAGTTCTTCCCAGGGTCAAGTGGAAAGATTATGATTCCAACTCTTGGAGAAGGAGTGACAAAATCACACTGTAAGAAGAACATGAGGAATGGGAAATGCTTTTCTAGCTGTCTCAGGAAAATACAATCTACCACAGTCCACAACAGTGTTATTATATCCATCTCACAAATGAGAAAACTGAGGCACAGCAAAAATAAGTCAACTTGCTCATAGACACACAACTAACGTGCATTCGAGCTGAGATTTGAACCCAGGCAGTCTGATTCCAAGGCCTAAATTTTTTACCTCTATTCTGTGCCATGCTATTCTCTCTAGTAGAAGCACATTTTTGATGAATGTGTATGAGAGAATTCAATTTTATCACACTTAATAAATCCTTAGGTAATGTATGTAAAACATTTAGAATTGGTTTGGTACGTATAGGCTTTCCAGTAACGGAGCATGGCGATTCATGTTACACACAGGTATGTATAGAGAATGAGAGGAGCATGAGGAGGAAGTGATATTCCAGGTAAAGAAGAATGGTATTAAATTGGCTTCAAGAATAGATAGATTTTTATTTCATTATGGAAGTTTTCAGCAGGTTGAAAGTCTCCCTCGCACAGCCAGAACCAACTTTGGTTGTACTGGTCGGAGAAGAAGAGATGGACATTTTTTAAGTATCTACATTGTGTCAGGCACTGAGATAGCTGCTGAACATTCATCATCTCATTCAAGAGAAGAAACAGAGGGCTTCAAACTGGAACAGGTTAACAATGTAACTCCAAGGTAAAGAAAATCCAGAGATTTTACATCTGCCTGGTAAAACTTTTCTTGATCCTACCGGGAAGAATTAACATTATCTTCTGAATATTTTATAGCACTTTATTTGTGCAACTGTAATTATGATATTTTCTAATTTAGCCTTTATGTGTAACTTTACCTCCCTTAAGGCCAAAACAATAAGCGTTATTTATCTTCATATTGCCTACAACATTTTGCATATAATGGAGGCTCACTTAAATGACATAAAAATTAAATTGAATGTTTACTTTTGAGCATAAACTTACATGTTCAAGTAATATATTATTTCTGGCATCAAAGGAACAAATTGCACAAGTTTTATAATTATATTTTTCCAATAACAAACTTATTTGTGAAAACTTGAGTCTCAATCTATGACACTGGCTGGAAATTTATGGCACCTCTTGCACTATCCTATGTGCAAAAATGTTACGTGGTCATAATCTACTCAAACTACAGACACACAATTCCTGGTACTCTGAAATTCTAATTATGCAATGCTAGGTATGTTAGATTGTTTTACACTGCAAATAGCACCACTGACAATGAGTATGAACTCTAGTAAAAAAGAAAAAGAAATTGAGGTGTTGCAACAAGGGCTGACTCATTAAAGATCTTTCCATCAGATTTGTGCTGATATGCAACATAGACTGAGGCTCATTCCATACTGTCAGATCCAGTAACAGCACCAGCTCTCAGCAGCCCCCTCTTTGTCCCTGTTACCAGTAGCATGGAATGTGGTCTGTTTAAAATAGACCATAATCTTCATCTTGGCCATCTATAATGAAGTGATAAACACATCAAATTATCTTCTCCTCCAATTAGTTTTATGTGTGTATTATTTGTCTGAAATAACCAAAATTAATTTTAAGGTCATTTTAAACAGCTGAGATAAATGTGACAGAGTGAAAATAGCACTGAGAGATCCAGAAACTTGTCAATTCTGATACTGTCTTGCCAGGGACTCCCTATGTAGCCTGAATATGTTGTCTAATTATGCCATTTTCCGTTCCCACACAGGGAACTCATGCTTTCACGAATCTTTAAAAAATATTTTTAATCTGCTTTATTGAGGTAAAATTAAAATTCACCAATTTTAAATATATAAATCGATGTGTTTTGACAAGTGGACATAGTTAACAACTATCACAATCAAGATACAGATTTCTCTAGCACCAACCCCCAAATTTTCTTATTTGCCTTTGCAGTAAATCCACTCCCAGATCCTAGCAACCTGATTTTTATAACTATAATTTCTTCTTCTCTAGAATTTTATATAAATCAAATCAATTAGTATGTTGTCTTATGTGCCTGGTTCCTTTCACTTAGCATAATTATTTTGAGATTCCAATGACGATTCATTTTTAAAAAGCTGTCACTGCCCACATTGAATTATCCAGGCATCTTTGTAGAAAATCAATTGATCATGTATTTGTGAGTCTATTAGTGGCCTCTCTATTCTGTTCCATTGATCTATATGCCTATCCTTAAAGCCCATACTACGCTATTCCGATAACACTTAAGTAAGTCTTGAGATCAGGTATAAGTTCTCCAACTTTGTCTTTTGGATGTTTTTCATTATTTTAAGTGCTTTGCATTCCCATATACATTTTAGAATTATCTTTCAATTTGGCAAGTAAGCCTGCTGAGATTATCTATGAGATTGTGTTGAATATATAGGGGAGAATTGACATCTAACAATATCGAGTCTTCTAGTGCATGAATGTGGTACCTATCCACTTATTTAGTTCTTCAGTTTCTCTCAGCAATATTTTGTCGTTTTCAGTGTACAAGTATTGCACATATTTATTAAATTTATTCCAAATTATTTTACTTTTATGCTATTGTAAGTGGTATTATTTTTAAAAATTCAATTTTGTAGTCTGTAGAATTCAATTGATTTTTATGTATTGAACTTGTATCCTATGATCTTGCTGACTTCCCTTATTAATTTTATTACCATTTTTATAGATTCCTTATGTTTTTTAATATAGATAATTATGTAATATGGAAAAAGTTTTATATTTCCCTGTCCAATCTGTACACATTTTATTACTTCTCTTGCCTTATTAACTCAGTTAAGACCTCCAGTTACAGATGTGAGACAGAGATCAAGAAAGCTTTTATTCCCATAGGCAAATTCTATTAACCCAGTGAAAAGGCCACTCTTTTCCTTTTTGCGCTACAGTGCCCCCTTTGTCATCATCAGGTGACTATGTGTAGATCTACTCTGGACTCTCTATTTTGTGCCATTTAGTCTATTTTGTCTATCCGTGTAACAGTGTCACAGTGCTCCATAATCAGTTTGGACATCAAACTGATGAATGTGTTATACCACTTGTGTTAGTTTCCTAAGGCTGCCATAATGAATTACCACAAACTTGGTGAAATTTTTTCTCTCACAGTTCTGGAAACCAGAAGTTCGAAATCAAGATGTCAGTAAGGTGGCGCTCCCTCCAATGGCTCTAGGGGGCATCTTTTCTTGCTTCTGCTAGTTTCTGGTGGTTCCTGGCAATCTTTGGCTTGTGGCAGCTGAGTATTCAAATCTTCCTCTTATAAAGATACAAGTCGTTGGATTTAGGGTTTACCCTAAATCCAGAATGATTTCATATCGAGGTCTTTAAGCACGTCTTCAAAGATCCTATTTCCAAATACGGACACATTCTTGGCTTCCTGGTGGACATGAATTTTGGGGGGACACTATTTATACCACTACACCATGCATCATCTTAAGTCTTCTTTAGTTTATCTCAATAATGTTTTATAGTTTTCAGTTTAGAATCTTAGACAACTTAGATTTTTTTCTTGATATTTTGTGTTTGGTAATACTATTGTAATGATTTCATTTTTTAAAATTTTATTTTCCATTTGTTGCTGATATGGAAACATAATTGATTTTGTGTATTGACCTTGTACTTATATATTAATTTTGATAGTTTGTCTTTAGATATTTTAAAATTTCATTTGTATACCAACATTTTATTCATGAATAATAGCAATTGTGTTTCTTTCTTTTCCTTATATATTTTACTTATTTTTATAGTGTTTATTGTATTGGCAAGGACCTCCATTATATTTTTGATTAGAAATCATAGCAGGCATTCTATTTCTGATTTCAAGAGAAAATTGTTCGATATTTTACTAGTAATTATGATGTTTGTTATGTTACTTTATAGATTTCCATTATGAAATTAATAAAGTTCCCTTCTATTTTGTGTTTGCTAAGATTTTTATCCTCAATGAGGGTTGAATTATTTTTTTCTGCATCGAGATGACAATATGATTTTTCTCCTTTCCTCTGTTAATGTGTAAACATTAATTGATATTTTAAAAATATGAAACTACCATTGTTTCTCTGGAGAATAGCCTCATGTGTGTATACACACACACAAATATGCATATGTATAAATTTTTTAAATATATCACATAATTTTATATGCTAGTTTTTTTTAGAATTTTTGCTTCTGTTCTTGAGAGAAATTAGTTCATAATTTTGTTTCTTGTAACATTCTTGTCAAGTTTTGGTATTGAGCTTATGCTGGTCTCATTGAAAGAGTTCAGATACATTGAAATTAAGAACTAATATTTTTCAAAAGACATCAAAACAAGAATGAAAAAAGCCACAAAATGGGAAATAACATTTTCAACATACATACCTGATAAGAGATTTATGTCCTGAAGAGAGAACTTCTGCAAATAAATAAGAAAAATAAAATTAAATCTGAAAATGGAGGAAAAATCATGGGCAGGCAGAACACAAAGTAGAAAATCCAACTGATCAACCAATGTACAACCAAACGTCTAACTTATCAACTTTCTGGAAACTGGTAAGTTGATGCTAAAATGAAATACCAACTACTGCACATATTCCCCAGATTTGAAAAAATTAAACACTCTGAAAATACCAAGTATTTCCAAAAATATGGAGTAACAGAAATTCTTATTCACTGTTGGTGGGTGTATAAATTGGTACAACTATTTTGAAAAAGCTGGCAATGTCATCTATTAAATTTAAACATGAACATACCCCACAGCTCAGAAATTCTACTCCTGGCTAACTACCCTAGAGACATGTGATTATATGAGTGCCAGGAGAATGTACAAGAATATTTATATCATCATTGACTTGTAATAGCAACAAACTTAAAATAACCCAAATATCCATCAACAGTAGAATGGATAAATAATCTTGTGGTAAAATTTCAAACAAATGAATATTATAAAGCAATAAAAATTAACAAATTAGAGCAATACACAATAATGGACATGGAATTAACCAATATAGTATTATATGAAGAAGAAATTCTCAAAAGAATAGGCAATGGACACATAGGGCTGGGGCTTCGGGGATGCTGTCAGTGTTTATTTCCAAACTCATTTGATCATTTTATAAATGTTCATTTCATAATTATCCATGATGCTGTACATTTAGATGTATTTTTCTGTACATGTGCTATATTACACACATTTAAAAATGTTTAGGAACATTTTTAAAAGAAAATAATTCATATATATGTCTTTATGAAAGCACATACTGACAATAACAATTATTAAACTTCAAGATTTTATAATAAATATAATTGTGTTTCAGAATCTAGGTCTTCAGCTATTTATAATAATTTTCAATGCTTTTTTTAAACAGTGAACTTCTATGTCATGATTTAAGAGACTAAGTGCAAAAGGCAATACAGATTTCTTCAAAAGACTTGCACATTTAAAAGTCAAAGCTCATAGGCTGGGTGAAACTTCAAATATATGAAAAATAGCTTGTAATATTTTTGTCAAGCTTCAATTGCAATCGATTATTATAATAGGAATAGTCATCAGTTACTATTTTATAAGTATAAATTAATAAGGACAAATTAAACATTAGGGAAAGGATTTTTTTAATAACTCAATAAACAAAATGAGACAGATTAATTCTACTATTCTGAGAAAGGCCAATGTGTAATATTAGCCATGTATTCTAGAATACTTTTGTTGACATAAAACGAGTAGGAATGTAAATAAAGAGATGTCTTTATCAGCATATATGGCCAAAAGCAAGTATTTTTTTCTCAGAAATGATTGAAATAATTAGCTATCTGTACATACTGAGATGTGTTTCTTTTTAGTTGAGTTTTGCTTTTTGAGAAAGACAAAAAATATTGCAGAGAGAGCTTGAACTTTGGAATAATGTATAGCTGTGACTCTGGGCATGTTACTTTATTTTTCTGAGCCTCATTTTCCTTACTTAAGAAAAGAAGAAATATTAGAGAATTCTTAGGCTTGCTGTGCTTATTTACACTGAGAAAATACTATATGGCATATAGTAGACACATAATAAATACTAGTTGCCCACTTTACAGTTGGGGTCTTTTCTAACCCTATGATACCATATCTAATTTCAATGTAAAATCTTCTATTTAGAATTTAATACATTCACATTAAGTAAAAATCTTCCACCCAACCTCATTTTGGAAATGCTAGAAATAGGGAATAATATATTAAAAAGAAACTCACTATGTTGCAGTCAGGCATTTTTACAAATAAATGTGTATATGACAAACTTCAGTTTGAATTCAATTTAACTGCATATGTTGATTACCTCGTACTTTCTCAAGCTGTTTGGGAAAAAGGCAAAAATATGCCTTGGGTAAAATTTGATGATCCTCAACTCTATTCTTGGATCAGAAGTAATATGTTGTAAAAAATAAATAAATAAATAAATAAATAAAACACAAAAACTGTACTAAAAATCAGACAAAGTGGCTTCTAAGCTTGTGAATTCCACTAACCAGATTTGTGACCTTGTACAGTTCATGTATCTTCTCTAAGATTTCTTAACTCTAAAATCAAGCTAAAAATACCTGCCTTGCTTTTTATTTTTAACAAGATTCTTATAAGAATCTAATGAGAAAAAAGTGAATACAGCATTTGATTAGGAATCTAAAGATCTTTAATTTAACAAAAAAGAATGAAAAAGATATTTGGTAATATCATACAAGAGGAAAAAATATGTGCCCACTTTAAATAATGAACGACTCTCCTTCAGAAAAAATCTTTTGTAAAATATAGGTAGAAGAGAAAAATAAATGCTTCAAAAAGTACCACGCTGCTTAGAGTTTCATTTGTAGTCACAACATTATCCCTGAGATTTTGATTCTCTCCTACATACACAAAAAGAGCCAGGAGAGCACCCTTTAGGGGATAATAGCAAACCTTCCAGATTTCAGAGCAAAAACCCAAGCTTGGCACTGCACAATTCACAAAGTCTCTCTAAACCTTAATGGTTCATCTACAAAATAAAGGGGTTAGAACACAATTTCTCCAAAGTTCTTTTCAACAAAACCTTTCAATGAACGCATTTGAGGAAGAGTTTCAATAATGGGAAAATAATGGACACTTTACATCAGTGTAATAAAATCTCTTTGTGAACCAGAGGTAAAGATAAAATAAGTGAGTCTAACAGAACCTGAAATATTAGACCAATTTAATCAGAATTAGCAATTTTCATGGTTGCAAATACACAAAACATCTGTGCAATACTTCTCCCTAAATGAAACAATCTACAGGAAGACATTTTGGAAACCATAAGATGCTATACAAATGTGAAGTATTATTAACATCATCTTGTTATTTGAGCCCACAGACTTGGCATAAGTAGCCTATATATTTCAGCTGTGACCGATCATCCTGGGTGGGCATGGTGGGGAGGGAAGAAGAGGAAAGGGGAAGTGGATTTGCTTCTCTTGTTTTCTAGTTTTTCCTTATTCCCTGAGCCAGTATGTCTGTGACATACTCTGAGCAGGTTTTTCTTGTTTGGTTTTTCAAGCATTGAGAGGTGGTTACTCCCCAATAGATAGACAGATAGATAAGTAGATAGTCAAGTCTTTTTGTCTGTTTAGATTTAGGGAAAAAGTCACTTTAAATTCTCATTTCTTCCTTTTAGACATTTTTAGACAAAGCAGGTGGTATGGTACGTATTTTGCCATTGTGTCCAATATTTTTCATATGCTAGCTTATTTCTTTTCTTTTCTAAAGTAAACTGTAATTTAGATAAAGTCCTTCTAATTGGTAAGTGCTTTAAAATAAGAATTGCTACTTATGAGTCACTGCAGTGATATTAGACCGCCTGGGAGTATTATCTGCGTTTAATGGTGAGAGAAACTGAGGGACTGAAACGAAGGTAGAGCGAGGAAGTAGACCTCCCAGGCCGTCAGCAGAATGCCAAATTTCTGGAAAAGAGTTACCGCAGAATTATAATTTGGAAGATGCCTGAGAATGGACAAACCTCTCTGCACAGGAACCTAAAAATCCACAGCAGATGAATCTGTGCTTTCTGAAAATCATATGACTTGGCTTAATGGCTTATTAGAAGTTGCTTGTTTAAATTAAACATTAACTTGTAGATTCTTCGGGGAAATCATTATGATCAATTATGAACTAAATTATTAAGAAGAAAAGCTGGGCCTAGCACTTGCTTAAAGCTGTATTTTCATCAGATTTCATCTTCCTTATAAGAAGATAATTGGGTAAACTGTGTATCTTGGCCTGGGAATTGGGAATGGAGGTGGGAATTGGAGAGACTCTTGCCTTTACTTTTTTTCCCTCTAATTTCTAGACTTGGCTAAACCATTAGTCAAACTCTCTCATGGTAAAGGAAGGCTAATGTCAATATTAAACCCTCCAGAGAAAATAAATAACATGTTGATTTCACTAAAGGCTTCCTAAATTAACTGCTCATCTCAGCTTGGGGTAGAGGATTTGCAGCTTGAAATACAAGTCTTTCTCAAACTCAACTTGAGTATTTCTCATGTGTCCTCTGATAATTATGAAAGAAAATCAACTGGTGCCACTGGAATGCAAATGACGTCAGTTGTGAAATGATTAAACGGTAATGTTCAGAGCTTCTGTGGCCTGGAGAGTTTTTAATGGCATTACACAGCAAGTGCCATAGTATTACCCAAAAGGGGGAAGGAAGATTAAATTTCTGAGTAGGAAAGGGAGGGCTGTTTTCAGTTTGAACTTCAAGCCAGAAAAATTTCTTTCTGCTGTAAGAACTTCAATCCTTCACAAAGGCATGGAAGTGGGGAAGAAGTTAACAACCTGTTGCAATGTTGGCAGTGAATCTATAGCACAGAGCATTACATAGCGATTCCTCAGGTAAACAAAGGAAGTCTAAGAAACACCAGTGATCAGGGCTTTGAAACAAGAGGTAGACATTCCAACACAGGCTATGTGGGGAGACAAGAACAAAAGAGGGACACGAGGGAACCCAGATTGAATTAATACAAATAATAATAATGCTATCAGAACCCACTGTGTTATTAAGATAATTTATTGTGTACAACCTTACATATATAGCAGGGTAAAAAATAATTTAAAAGATTTTTATCTTAACAGTAAGAACTAACATTACTCAGGGTGAGAATTGCTTTTGTTAAGAAAATAACACAGTAACTCACTTTGCTAACATCTGGAAGGAGGCAGCAAACCATGGAGTTAGACTACTCTGCATAAGAAATCTAAGGAAGTTCTGACCCCCGGAATGGTGAATCAGTAAAGAAAAGGACTAAGAGAAAAGACGGAGAAGGCTAAACTACCTGGTGAGAAAGCACGGCCAACAGAGTCCAGTGAGAATCCCTGCTGGGGAGAGGGAAGTCGCCAACTGCCTTTTAAGAACAGAGATGCTAATAATCAATTTTAAGTTGTTTAAAGTTCTCCAGGCTCTGTTATCCTGAACCTGTCATACAGTCTGCTAACTACACTTCCTTGTATAGAAGTACGTGGGGAATAGATGACCCGAGATGGGAACCCAGACCCAACATGGAGTGAAGGAGGGCAGGACAGTGGAAGAAAAGCTCAGAGCCAGGGTGACTGAAAGAAATGTAGCCTTGCCCCACACCAGAGAAACTCTGGGGCTGGGATGATAGCTTGCCATCTCCAGCGTCCCAGTCCCTTTCCCCCAGGTGTGGAGAAGTTAAGGTCATGGGGCAACTCTCAACCAGTGCAGGGGTGGAGATGGGGCGGATATGGGTGGGTAAATGCCCCAACCTTCCTTTGCTCTCCTCTGGCTAGAAAATCTTGAAGCGTGTTTCACATAGTTTCTGAAAGAGTCCCTAGGGGGACTGAGGCCTTTTTGCCCACAGTGGTGACGTGCTCATTAACACACTCTTTGTCTTTTTTCCCTTTCAGTCTCACTTTTCCCACTCCTCTACTTGTGCTTCTTGTCCTCACCTCTCATGACATACCTGTGCCCACTCTTAACTCAGGGTCTGATTTTGGAGAAGCCAAACTAAGATATCCTCCCACCTCTGTCCCTAGTCACACTATTCTAATCCCACTTCTACCATTTGCTTCCATTCCAAAAATAGTCTTTGCATAGGAGAGCATTTAAATATGTATGTATGTATGTACATATGTGTGTGTGTATATATAGATATGTTTATATATATCTAACATAAACTTTTAACAATTTCTCAGCCATCCAAATTAAAGGAAAAAGATCCATATCCTAGACAACAGTCTAAGATAGCTAAGTCTCTTTTCTAAAAAGATACATTGCACTTAAAACAGAATAAATCTTATACCACTAATCACATTTGGAAGTTGTGCATAATGCATGCCATTTAGACTCAATCGTGTTGATAAGGAGTACTGAAGGGCTCACCATTCATTAGTAGCTGGCCATCCACTGCACTTATATCAGTGCCCTCATAATTGTGTTACACACATACGTGAAATACATAGCACGCTGGACTTCTTGGCAAAGTGGTTATTATACCTAAAGTAATAATTTCAAATATTTAAATTATTTGTTGTAAAAGACTGAAACTCTACATAAAATTGTCTTAAAACTAAGAACTTTAAAAAAATTTGGTTTTAATTGTGCTATGAATTAAAATTCGTTTTAGTATTCAAACGTTCTGTTTGTTGTGCTGACTATCCAGGTGCCAAACCAGCCAAATTAAGTTCGTTCTTTGTAGCCTACTATTCCTTCTGTGAGACATGTGGTTTTCTCTAACATATGGATGTGATATTTACTATTAAACTTCATATTTCTTGTCAAATTTTAAGAGATTGGTTTCTTGTGATGCTAATTTGGTCTTATCATTGTTTGCCTAGAGTTGAACATAATCTTTCTAAAGTTTTATGCTGTGATTAATATGCTATGATGATTTACTAATATGCACACATATATATGTTCATAGACACATACATGTATACTGTTTTATGTATACCATGGAACTTCAAAATGGAATTGATATCATTTGAACCAGTAATCCAAGATTAACAGCCAGCGGGTTTATCTTTTAACATTAAGTTTATAGATTATTTACATTCAATGCAGTTATATTCAGGTCATTGAGTATCATAGGAACTACTTTTTTCACTTCATGAGTCAACTTATTTCAGAGGGAATGTATGAAATCAATTATGTTGTCATTGTTTCTTGGCTTCTTTGAGTTCTTGTGAAATGCCTTTGTGTTTTCTCATGATGTCTCTTCACATTATTTTAAAATGCCAAGCAGAACATGAGATAGCTGAAATCAGAAACAAATATCAGAACCTTGTTTTAATGCCTTGCTTTTAGCAGGCAAACATTTCAACTATGTATTATTTTCCACACAGCAATTCTTTTCAGCTTGTTTCCCTAGTTAACAATTTTAGTGGCATTCTTCTTCACCATCCCACTAGTATATTATTTTTAAATTTTTATTTCAAACTATCACAGGGGCATGAATGTTTTTGTTACATGGATCGCTTTTGTAATGCTTGAGTCAGGGCTATAAGTGTGCCCATCACCCAGATAGTGTTCACTGTACCTGCCACTAATATATTTTGTGCACTAATTGCATCCTAGCCTTCCTTATCAAAACTCGCTCTCAGGAAATGTATCCGAATCTAATTCACTCAAATATATGACTTAGTGATATCATTTGTTTACTGGAAATTTGGATGTCACAGGGGAAAATGTTTTGTTTTTAACATTAAAAAAAATAGAAGCTAGGGAAAATTTAAATCTATATATATTTGGCTTACTGAGTAGCTCAATATAGGTTATAAACATGAAATTTTTAAATTTTTATCCAGTCACTGTTTTCAACCATGTTCTGTCAAATGTCACTTCCCTATTCCTTAAGGACGTCTTGGAAATGTGCCATACCTTTCACTGAAAGTTCAGGCCTGTTTAAGACTCGCAGCTCATATTGGCTTAAATCTCACTTCTTCTCCTTCTTACCGGCACCTCTTCCCTCTCCTGAGTCATCCAGCCTTGTGGCTCGAAAGATTTGGAGAGGGGAGAAGAAATGATCTGATCCTGCTTACTTCTTTCCCTTCCC
>CAUYRT010002351.1:0-21081 GCA_963574885.1 Lepilemur ruficaudatus
ACTCTATTTTCTGACTGATACAAAGATGCCATAATTCTCGTACCTGCTGCAAAGCTCTGGGCAGAGTGGCTAAATATGTTTTTCAAAAAAGATATTAGTGTTAATCAGTCAATACCAATTTGATTATTCATTTATTTTGAAGACAGGTTCTCACTATGTTGCCCAGGCTGCGGTGCAGTGGCTATTCACAGACTTTCCAGTTTTGCCCCCATCTCCACCAGTCCCAATAAAATGACAGTGAATGGTTAAAAAAAATAATAATAATAACTCCCAAGGACAAAGAAAAAAGAAAGTAGAAAAAAAAATATATTGGAAGCTGGAAAGCATATGGACAACTAATTACTGGCTTGACTGACCAAAGGAAGCTGAAACCCATGCTAACGTTGAGGGTAGCCTGGAAGCAAGATGATTCACGCCACAGGACCTCAGAAAGACTCAGGAGTTGGTGGTCCCAGGTGCAAGTGAGGCTGAGAACAGAAGATAGGTTCTAAGTCTGTACAAGAAGCCTGTAGGTCCCCCGGATCTGCCAACCCCCTACCTTCGATCTCGGATGTCCAGAGGTTGACTCCAATGAGGGTAGACTAGCTTCGATGACATCAGGGCAGGACACCATACTGAAAACTGGTGATCAGCTGGTTTCTATATCTTGGACTCTGGGCCCTCATCCCCTTCCCCTATTCCAGTCTCAGAATGCTGGCAGCCAGGTTTGTATCTCTTGAATTAGACAGGATTTGGGGAAACTGACTAGACTAAGAGAAACAAATCCAAAGAAACTAACAAATGGGAGTCTCCCAGTGGAACAGCCCAGGAAAATCACTATGCGATAAAGTCCATCTGTTGGCAAGCTCCCTTCAGCCCTCACCACCAGCATATATGTGCACATGCACACACACACACACACTCGACACATGCACACACTGCTTCCAATCGGCTTTTTAGTACCTCACATTTAAATGTGAAATGGAATCCAAGGATAACCAAACATCTGAGAAAACTTTCTACTAGGAAAACTGAGATAAAAACAAATGAGATTTTTAAAAGAGCTTGGTAGAAACAGAAATAACAAAAACAGCAAAAGAAAACTTCAAAAAGCTATAATTGATGTGTTCAGAGTAAAAAAGAGAAGGAAATTAGGAGGTTACATAAAAGCTCATTGAAAGACCAAAAATTGAGCTCTTGAAAATTAAAGTTATGACAGCACACATGCAAAATACAGTGGAAATGTTAAAAGGTAAAGTTCAAGAAAGTAGAAAAAAATTTCAGAAATGAAAAACATAAAGAAAAAAATAAGAAAATTTGAAGACCCAAGAATTATAACATTCAAATAAAACAGGAGTTCCAAAAAGATAGAACAGAGAAAATAGAGGGGTTGAAGCTATTAAAAAAATAATTCAAGAAAATTCCTCAGAACGAAGGAGATGAGTTTTCATATTGAGAGGTTTTACTGCTGCTCTGCATAATAAGTTTAGGAAGTCCCATACCAAGACACATCATCATAAAATTTTGGAATTTTAAGGACAAAGAGAAGATTCTAAATGTATCCATAGAGGAAACAATAAGCCCCATTCAAAAGATAAAATATCAGACCTCTTAACAGCTGCATTGGAAGCAGGAAGAGCAAGGCTTCCAGATTTCTACGGGAAAAATAATTTCAATTTAGAATTCTCTACCTAATCCAACATCACTCACGTGATGTATGAGGTTGAGGTAATTTTATAGATATTCATGATCTGGAAGCTAGAGGAGAATGTACTCACCCAAAATGAAAGTGCAAAACAAGGAAGAGGATTTCTTGGGACATAAAAAGAGAGAATCCAACACAGAGGAGAACTGAAAGGGATTTTGAGGTTGATGATGGAAGGATCCGGGGTGGCAGCCGTGCAGCAGACTTTGCGAGCAGCCAGTCCAGACTGTAGCAGGAGGAGAGAGAGTGCCAGAAAGGATATCTTCCAAAGCACGGGTTCACACTGGTAGAACACATGGAGAGGAGGCTTGCATGTCTGAGGGAGGATGTGGAATGACTTCAGGAGAGGGGCAGCAGTCACCCCTTATCCACGGGGATACATTCCAAGACCCCCAGTGGATGCCCAAAAACACGGATAATACTGAACCCTGTATATACCATGTTTTTTCCTATGCCTTCATACCTACAATAGAATTTAATTTATAAATTAGGCACAGTACTCCTGCTCTTTGGGGCCATTATTAAATAAAATAAGGGTTACTTGAACACAAGCCCGCGATACCGCAACAGCCGATCTGACAACCAAGATGGCCACCAAGTAACCAGTGGGCAGGGAGCGTGGACAATGTGGATAGATCATTTATTTCTGAAATTTCCCCCTCAATATTTTCAGACTAGGATTGACCACAGGTAACTGAAACTGCAGAAAATGAAACAATGCATAAGGGAGGACCACTATACATAGAAAACTAAGCAAACAAGAAAAAGAATGAGACAATAAACTCCAGTGTGAACAAATAGTGTAAAAAGAAAGAAAATGTAACCATATATATTCTATGTGGCTCTGCTACAGATATTTATAAAATCATAATAATGCAAACATGAAATATAGATCTTAAAAATGTATGATAAAGATATATTGACAGATGGCAGGGGAGACGTGGGGTGTGTGGGTGTGTATAAAGGGGGTGCTGTAACAGAGCTAAGGCAACATCATTTTACAGTAGGAAGATAATATACAATAACTAAAGCTATAAAATCAGTTTTACATTTACTGTCAATAACATTGACAGTAACAGGTACTGTTAAAAGTACTTTTTATGAATTAATTCCTTTTAATGCTCACGCTAACCTTACGAGGTTTGTAAACCCATTTTATAGAGGAGAAAATAAAAAATAGCTATATAAGCATATAATTTAGAAATACGGAGACAAACGCCCAAAACAACAGCTTTAAGAAAGAGAAGGGCTTGCCCCTGTGGAGAGGAAATCTGGGACGGAAAGAGGCACACAGGGTCTGCTGGCACTCAGTAGAAACCTTATAAAACCATCTGATTTGTTAAGCTTTGTACACATAGAACTTTGATAAAACTTTAAAAATCAATTAATAAATATAATAATTTATAATACAATAATTTATTAACCAATCGATAAATACACATGCATATAAATTGTTTTTAATTAACAAAAAAGTATACTTGTTGTAATATGGAGATACCTCAAAGAGCTACAAGTAGAACTACCATTTGATCCAGCAATCCCATTACTGGGCATCTACCCAAAGGAAAAAAGACAACCTATAAAAAAGACATCTGCCCTCAAATGTTCATAGCAGCACAATTCACAATTGCGGAGATGTGGAAACAACCCAAGTGCCCATAAATACATGAGTGCATTAATAAAATGTGGTATGTGTATACCATGGAGTTCTACTCAGCCACAAAAAGCAATGGTGATCTAGCACCTCTTGTATTATCCTGGATAGAGCTAGAGCCCATTCTACTGAGTGAAGTATCCCAAGAATGGATAAACACGCACCACATGTACTCACCAGCAAATTGGTACTAATTGATCAACATTTAATGTGCACATATGGAATAACATTCATCAGGTGTCAGGCAGGTGGAAGGGGGAGGAGGGGATGGGTAAATTCACACCTAATGGGTGAGATGCGCACCATGTGGGGGATGGGCACGCATGTAGCTCTGATTTGGGCAGTGTAAAGGCAATATATGCAACCTAAATGTTTTCACTCCCATAATATTCTGAAATTTTAAAAAAGTATACTGCTGTAACCATTTCTATGTGAAAAACTCACAGAAAGCCAATCTGGAACACACCTGTTGTCAATCTAGGCTTCTGGTTGTGCCTTTCCCTGTGCTGCAGTTCTCAACTCAATCAGACTGCCATGGAGGCTGGAGTTTCCTGTCCGTGGAGGCTGGAATTCTGTGCGCAGACTGACAGCTGCTCTTCTTCCAAGATGTTTAGCAAGTGTGCACTCCCGTGTACATGGGCACAAGTCAGATTAAAAATCCAGCTGAGGCTGGGCGAGGTGGCTCACGCCTGTACTCCTAGCTCTCTGGGAGGCCGAGGCAGGAGGAACTCTCAAGGTCAGGAGTTCGAAACCAGCCTGAGCAAGAGTGAGACCCCATCTCTACTAAAATTAGAAAGAAATTAATCAGCCAACTAAAAATATAAAGAAAAAATTAGCCGGGCATGGTGGCACATGCCTGTAGTTCCAGCTACTCGGGAGGCTGAGGCAAGAGGATTGCCTGAGCCCAGGTGTTTGCATTTGCTGTGAGTCAGGATGACGCCATGGCACTATAGCCCGGGCAACAGAGCAAGACTCTGTCTAAAAAAAAAAAAAAAAAAAAAAAAATCACAATGAGTTATCATCTCACTGGAATGTTGGGATGGTTATAAAAAATAAAGATAAGTGTTATTCAAGATGGTAGAAATGTAAAATGATTCAACAACAAAAATGTAAAATGGTTCAGGAACTATGGAAAGAAATATGGAGGTTCATCAAAAGATTAAAAGTAGAACTACAGTATGATCCAGCAACCACACTTCTGTGTACATATGCTAAATAATTGAACTCAATATCTTAAAGATATAGCTGCACTACCATATTTATTGCATTATTCACAGTAGCCAATATAGAAATAACTTAAATGTCAATGGATGCATGAATAAGAAAATGTTGTATATCTATATCACTGGATATTATTCAGACTTAAAAAAGAGGAAAATTTTGCCATACAGGACAATGTACATGAACAATATAGATGAACCTGGAGGACATTATACTAAGTGAAATAAGGCAGCCACAGCAAGACAAATACTGCATGCTTCCACTTATAGGAGATATCTAAAATAATTACTCACACAAAAAGTAAAATAATGGTGGTTGCCAAGAACTGGAAGGGCAGGGAAATGAAGAGTTGTTATTCAATGAGTATACATTTTAAGTTATATAAGATGAATAAGTTCTAGAGATATGCGTACAAAACTGTGCCTGCAGTTAATGATCCTATAAATTACAGTAGACTTTTTAAGAGTGTAGATCTCATGTGAAGTGTTCTTACTACAATTACACAGCAAGAAAGAGGAAAAGAGAGGAGAGAGAGAAGGAGGTAGAAAGAAAGAAAGAACAAAAGAACTCACCTTAGGTTACTCTCTTTCACCTTCTACATCCAAATCTTGAGTGATTCTTTTTAAAATTTCTCTTTAACAGAGGAATGTGAAATTTTCGTTATTCAAGGCCTCATTGTCTTCCAGTGAGACTATTGGAACAGCTTCCTAACTAGCTTTCACTACCTTTATCCTCCCCAAAAAAGATACCAAAAGTGCTACCAGTCTATAAATCTGATTATTTCTCACACTCAGAGATAAGATTTTAATTAATTCCTTATTTCTTATCTTGAAGATGGAATGTTGGGTCATGTGTGATCTATCTAACAATGCATGTCCCACCACTCTAGTAACTCTTAGTTCTGCAATAGCAAAATAAATAAATAAATAACCTAAAGATATCATGCTTGGGCCTTTTTACATGTTGTTCCCTCTTTCTGGAGTAATCTTTCCTCCCAAACTCACTGGAATTCCTAGAAACTCATATTCATTTTCAAAATTCAGTATAACCATTACCACTTAAAAGAAGATTTTTTTTCTCCTCTTCCTTCCCCAAACTCAGAGTTAATCCCTCCTCTTTTGTGTTAATTATATATTTTAGACATAATTTTGTCATTGCACCTAGCACAGTCTATGGTAATTTGTTACATAACTATGTTCATTACTTGAATATGACATTGAAGTCGAGTATATTGTCTATTCTTTTCTTAAACACCCATGTCAAGCACTGTAACCTGAGATACTTAACAAATCTGTATTGAATAAATGAATCTATACATGTCTACTTACATGTAAGAATGAATGAATCAACCAGTTAAATTCATTATTGTTTCAAGCTATCCAACTTGCTTGAGTTTCTCTTTGTACCTAACAATCATCTTAATCCTCCTTGGGTATCTTATTATTATTTATATAGTGATTGATTTAATCTTTACACGTAGTAACAGTAGCAAAACAATTTATAAATGTTAAAGGGTTTAAGAAAGTGAATATATTTCTCCAAGTTGTTTCCCCTCCTCCATAAATGAAATAATACATGAGGCCATCTTAATTATAGTTTCTTCTATGACTCTTTTCTCAGATAGACTCATGGAAATTTTATATTATCTTTCCTTTTCTTTCAACTCTGTGAGAGCTAGTAAGTCATCTTTTCCTTCTAATTTCCTATCCTTGTCTGAGGCTTTCAAAAAAAACTAAAAAATCTATTAGAACAGAATAGTAGCCATGGACTCATAGTTTATTCAAGTGACCAAACTCAAATGGATCACATGTATCCTGAGATATTACTATTAGCAGAAAGGTAATTATTTTCTTTATATAGGAAAAGCAATCTTAGTTAGATTATTTCCATACCGTAACTGCAGGACTCAATATCAACTACATAGCAGAATCATCTGGGAAGCTTTTCAAAGAACATTCTATTATCTAGTTTCTTACCCCAGAGACTTAATTTATCTTGATTGGGACTCAGGCATATTATTGTAAAATCTCCCCAGCGACTATAATGCACAGACAAGGAAGATAACCACCATTAATATATTTTAGACATTTAGACTACTGGACATTTAAAGAGCAAAGTGTTAAATAACCCTTCTCAGCTGTAACAAGAGGTAAAACAGAGATAAATACTGTCAAAACATACACACACTCCCCCTATCTGTGTGCTAAGACAGGCAATACCTTTTCACAGGTATCCTCTCTTCTATCCTCTAATTACGTCTGAATAGTCTGGGCTATCTATTCACTTACTGATCCAATAGGTAAGCCAGCCAGGTGGAGAAACGGAAAACCTATCTATTTTTGGCACATTTTCTCCTGACAGTTGGTAGATAGCAGTTTGGTTCTGAACTGAAAGAACAGCAGTGGTATACTATTCACTGAAGTGCATAGTTACCTCACCCACTGCACAAATAGAGCTCCCTTGGAATTGACAATGAGATATACAACTAATCTAAATCAACTACTTTCTATGAACATGAGACTCTATGAGCATGAGGGTAAAATAGTTCATTTCAATACATATATATCACTTTCAAACTCCCCCAAATTTTCTGCCATCTATGCATTTAAGGGCAGTCATTAATAAGCTGCAAACTACTTAATCTGCAATTCTATCTTCTTTCTCTTCCTTATCTGTTCTTATGCACAGCAGCCAAAAAGAGAGTTATAATTTTTTATTTTTTATTTTTTATTATTATGGGGACATAATAGTTGTGTATCTTTTTAGGGTACATGTGGTGTTTTGATACAGGCACACAATGTGAATTAATCAAATCAGGGTAATTGGGGTATCCATTAACTCAGGTACTTAACATTTCTTTATGTTAGGAACATTCCAATTCCACTCTTTTAGTTATTTTAAAGTATACCCTAACTTGTTAATTATAGTCACTTTTTTGTGCTATCAAATATTGTGCGCTCTAACTATCTAACTATATTCTTGCACCCGTTAACCATCCCCACTTTATTCCCCCCTTCCTGCCACCCTTCCCAATCTCTGGAAACTATCATTGTACTCTCTGTCTCCATGAGATCAATTGTTTTTAAGTGACAACATGTGAAATTTGTCTTTCTATGCTTGGCTTATTTTACTTACCATAATGTTCTCCAGTTCCATCCATGTCATTACAAATGGCAGGATTTCATTCTTATTGTGGCTATGTAAGTTTCCATTGTCTGTATATGTACCACAATCACTTTAGCCATTTAGGTTGACTCCATATAATTTGGTTAGTGTTAAGGATTTCATTTAAGTCTCTTTTCTTTCTATCAACTTGAAAATAATGATTAGGGAAACATCATCAGTACTCACAAAAGTCCATGCCTACTCTTCTTCTCAGTGTCTAAAGAGAAGAATGACACCAGATTTGAAATAGCCATGATTTACACATATGGGAAATGCCCTAACAACAGCTGGTTCAGAACTGGTTTATCAATAAATTATTTTGTATAATTCAAGTTTCACCTTCAAATATGAAAATGATCAGTAAACTCAGGTAAAAATGTATGCTGATAATTTTGAAGAAATCTTTATTTTTATTTTGTCAATAATTTTTTTAAAACCAGCTTATTTACCACAGATTACTAAATTCATGTGAACTTGAAAAGGCTTTGGGCTTATCAATTTATGACAGTTCCTTTTATTTATAAGCTAATTTTGGTACCATGTAGACATAACATATTATACATGTATATACACAAAACACATCTGAACACATATGCATGCACACAAATTTTAAATAGCTTTTATCTCAGAACTCTAGCCATGAGATCCTCTTAAGTACACATAAATCTGTATACATGTTTCCATTCCTCTCTTTCCATTTCCAACATCAGGAATCCGCACATTTTAGCCAGGTTGCCTCCATGGACAGAGATGTCTTTCAAGTTCCTAGACTTTAGGACAGAGATATCTTTTGATTTCCCAGACCTTAGGATGGTAGTGTCTTTTAACCTCTCAGACCTTAGAACCTGCTACAAGAACCACCAATGGAGGTGTCTTTCAACATCCCAGACCTTAGAGTATGCTTGTACTACCATCAACAGCAAATTCCTAGTAGGCAGAAAAGATAGGAGAGGCAGAGATGAGCTTAATAGATTCCACATTAACATGAGAAACACCATTACAGGTAAACACTCAATAAAAAGAGAAATTCAAGAGGTTTCAAGCAAACAAACTACAGTTCAACTAATAAGCCTGTGGAGAGCCAAATCAAAACAGTTATGTTAGTTCTCACTCTCACAAATGGTCGGAGGCTTATCCAACTCCAAACAAATGAGAATTTCTTCAAAATTCCACAAATTTAGATGAGCATCCCCCACTGTGTGATACCTTCAAATAGCACTCACCCATCCAGATGCAAATGTCAAAATCCAAAGGTCCTCTTTTCTGAGACAATCAGGAGGCAATCCTGAATGCACTGGAGGCTGGTGACAGCAGAGTTGACAGGAGAGTCCAAAGCCATCAGCTGGCAAATATGGCCAGGCAGCTGCAAAGGGGGGCTTTTTTGGTCACTCCCTACTCCACAGCCACTGAACAATGAACAGTGACATCCTAGACGAGCCTCCATAATTGTTATGAAAACTGCAAGGGGATTTCAGCCTATGTCCAGTTGCTTGTCTCACAAAGATCCAATTATTGAGACAATGAGGATTGCCAAGAAAGAAAGGAATTTTTAATATGAAAGACATCTTGTTGGGAGAATGGGAGAAGCTGTCTCAAATCAGTGTCCCTGACTAACAGAGATCATGGGCCTTTTTGGATGGGGGCACACACCTTGGGGCAGGTCAAGGGCCATGGTGAGTCTTGGCATCAGGAAATCAGCCCTGGAAACTTCAGAATCTCTTCAGAATTTGTTTATGGAGGAGGTTACACTATTAGTAGTATACATATTAAGTCTACAGATGTTACAAACCCAATAATACATTGTCATGATTATTATTTTATAATCTAATCTATATCTTTTAAAGAAACTGAGAGAAGAAAAGACACCAAGTATATATCTGTAGAGTTCGTAATTTTAAACTTCCTTTTTACCTTCTGGTTCTCTTCATTTCTTTCTGGACATTTGTGTTTCCATTTTGTATCATTTCCTTACTCACCTTCTTCCTTTGAATTGTTATTGACAAATAATACTTCAATATATCATAGGACCAACAATATATTTATACATATAAAACAACCTCTCTGTTATATTGTTTTATGCAATTAGCAATTAAACCAGTCGAAAGAAGAAAGGAAAAGAAATACATGATTATGCTGTCTTTTATAATTATCTGCAAAATAACTCTTGACAGTACTCTGATTTTTATGCAGATTTGAATCACTCTCTAGTGTTACTTGTTTTCAGCTTGAAGAACTTCCTGTATTATTTTTTATAAGGCAGGTGTTCTAGTGTCCCATACTCTCAAATTTTGTTTATCCAGTAATGACTTCATTTCACCTTCGCTTTTGAAACATAGTTTTGCTATATATAAGATTCTTGACAGTTTTTATTTTATTTTCAGCAATTTGATGATGACTTTCCAATGCTTTCTGCCCTCCATTGTTTCTAACGAGAAGTTAACTGCTCATGTTATTGAACTTCCCTTATTTATGATGTTTTTCTCTTGCTGCTTTTAAGATTTGCCTTTGTCTTTCATCATTTTGACAATAATGTGTCTCTTTGTCTTTTTCCATTTATCCTACTTAGAGTTTATTGAGTTTCTTGGACATGCAGATTAATGTTTTTCTTCACATTTAGGAAGTTTTCGGCCATAATTTTTTTGATATTTTTTCTGTCCTTTTCCCTCTTACCTCTCCCTCTGGTAATCTCATTGCATATATTTTTTTGTGTATTTAATATTATCTCACATTTTCTTAAATTTTGGGGTTTTTTATTGTTTTTTTTCTTTGTTCTTCAGGCTGTCTAATCCCTACTAATCTATTTTCAGTTTGCTGACTCCTCTGCCAGCTCAAATTTTTACTTTGGTTTTTCACTCTTCAACTCCAAAATTCCACTTGCTTCTTTTAAGTAATTTTTCATCTCTATTGATGTTCTCTATTTAATGAAGAATCCTCATTATACCCCCTTTAATTCTTTAAACATGATTTCTTTTAGTCATGAATGTATTTTTAATAGCTGCTTTGAAGTCTTATCTGCTAAGTTCACCACCCTACTATAGAGACCCTTTCAAAGGCAGTTTTTATCACCTGCTACTTTTTCCTGTGTATGAGTTACACTTTCCTGTTTCTTTGCATATCTGATAGTTTTTTACTGGAAGCTGAAGATTTTAGGTATATTTTATCAAATCTGGATGCTGATAATACTCTGGGAGTTGTTCTTATTGTTGTTTTCTGGGTCATTTGCTTATTTGTTTAAAGACTTAGTTGAACTAATTCTGCACATTCTAATTCCTTCCAAGTATATAGCCTCTGATGTCCTTGCCCAAATTTTTTTCCCTTGTTTTTATCTCTTGGCGTGACTCCCTAGAGGTTACCCTTGGGTTGGCATAAGCCACTTATTTACCAAAAGTAATGTGGCATTTCTCATTGCTTATTCTAACACATATTTACCCCTAAAAACCTGTGAAAATTGATATTCATTGGCAACACTATGTTTCTCAATTTTTTTAATTACTTGATGTCATGTTAGCTATGTTTGATCTGTTTCTAATAGAGTCTTTTTCATATTTTCACCTATGTTTTTACTTACTTAAAAGGAGATTTTGGGCTACAAAAGGAAAGCTATAGATGTGCTAACAATGATTGCATTAGAGTTCTAAGGATATAATTATTTTTTTCCTCTCCATTTTCTAGTTTATGAAAAAATATTTTTAATACAAAATCTAAGAGAAAACAATAAACTTAAACTGTTTTTCCTTTACTCTCTCTCCACAGCAACAGTCAATAAAGAACATTTCTGTGACCAAATGTGTGGATATTTCACCCCACACACGATGCAAGCAATCAGTTCTGCAGCAAATGCCAGCTGGGCGTCCTCCAATTCAATTGCAACACTATCTGCCTGGAGATAGAGTCAGATCCCACAGGTTGAGGGCTTAGTCCCCCAACACTGCCCCTCCTTCCTACCAGTCCCAAGTCAAGGCCTCCAGCACGAATGACCCACTGATTTCAAATTGGGGTTCCCACCACATCCTCTTTGGATTCCATTAATTTGTTAGAGCTGCTCACAGAACTCAGGGAAACCCTTCACTTATATTTGCTGTTTATTACAAAGGATCATTTAAGGATGCAAATAAACAGCCATATGAACAGATACATAGGATGAGGTCTGGAAGGGTCCTGAGCCCAGCAGCTTTTGTCCCCATGGAGTTGTGATGTGCCACCCTCCCAGGACATGGATGAGTTTTTGCTAACCTTGTTAGTTTCCACGTGTGCAGCTATCTGGCAGCTCTACAAACCCCATCCTCTTGGGCCTTTTATGGAGACTTCACTGGATAGGCATGATTGACAACCATGTAGAAATGTGATTGGACAAAAAGGGCGCATGATCTAATACTAATAGACTTAATGGGGAAACCCAGCAAGGCGTGTTATCTGTTCAGATTATTCTTGGCCTTTCTGTGCAACATTCCTTCATCCAGGGTATGAGACAGGACATTTTTTGAAATAGGGATCTTACGACCCATAATTATATTAGAGTTCTGCTTTGGGCAGGTGAAAGGAGGGTAGAAGAAGGTCGAAATAAGAGATTCTGTTTTGTGATGCCTGCTTCTGAAGTCTAAAGTGCCCCAACAATGTAACAAAGAATATGGGAGTTATGAGCCAGGAACCAGAGATGAAAACCATAGATGATATAACATCACACATGGATATGTACTCATGCATACAGACACAAGTAGTGGGTAATTTTAAGAGAAAAATATCAAATTTTTATGAACTACATAATAAAAACTAAAATATGTTTTGCAAAGATCCCCTAGAAATGGAAAAATTTAGAATTATTAAATGGACTTTTTTCTGGTCTCTCGGATTTGTTTGAAGGAGACTTTAATTCAAGTTTCACATATTCTTTGGATGAGCATTGTCTAAGAGAAATATAATACAACCCACATACATAATTTTAATTGTCTCATGGCCACATTTTAAAAAGGTAAAAATAAAAAAGTAAAATCAATAATCATTTTTTGCCATCTCTCCATTTTCTATTTTATATAAAAATCCAATTGATTTATAAGCTCTGATCCTCTTAAAAATCATTTAAAATTTCTTGTTAAACATTTAATTCTGATTTAAGCCAATTTATTTTGTCTATTCTTCTAAAATATTGTTGCAAGTGGCTAATTTCATTGGCTCCTTTTGTTTAAAGAAAATATTGTATCAAATATACTATGAATTTGTTGAAAATGTCTTTATAGTGTACACTTTGTCCACCACAAAAAAGTTGCACATTTTTATTTACCTTTTAGAAAATTTACACAATAATCAAACAGCTGTTTTCTTTTGCCATGCTTTAGTGAAATGCAATGCCTTTCCTCATGAAATTTGTAACATAACTTCTAATCTTTTTTTTCTCTTTACTGTTTGAATAGTAGTATTTCCACTCACTGTTGCATGAGTAGTAATCCTCCATTTAAAATTTAAAAATGTGTCCATACTTTTTAGCTGAAAAAATAATTTAATTATAACTAAAATAATGATTAATATTCAGTTTAATTACCAATTATGAATTTTATAGTTTATTAGTGAATAAAATGTCAAGTAAGCATGCTACAATTTTACACTGGCACATAAAAAAAGTATTCAAATTGAACCAATCTATTGACAATGACTAGATGCATGCATCCAACCTTCACATAACAATAAGGCACTAACATCTTATGTGATGCTACAGTTAAAGTGAGGTGTAAGTCTACCAAAACGATAAAGTTACATTTAATAGAAAAATATTTGACACTGCTTTAATGTTAAAATTTAAATTTAGATAAATTAAAATTATATAAAATTAAAAATGTAGTTTTTAGTCACGCTGGTTAGTGGTTTACAGTTTTAGATGTTCACCAGATTACTAATTAAAAACTGATACTCTTAATATTTATAGGTAATCCCTCTATGCTATTTCTCAACGATTTTATCCACTCATAAACAGTGTTGTTATCAGAGCTAGCAGCTGCCAAAGCTCTGGTGCAGGTGGACAAGTTGGAGCTTGCACGGAATCTGGGAAGCAAGGCGTGTCAAGCTGTTAACATGGGACTAGGAAACGTTACTGGCGAGGAGTTTTGTTGCCCTAGTGTAGCTACTGTTTCTGTTGGTCAATAGCCAAGGGTCTTGGCAGGGGCCAGGAGGCTGCTGCTGGGCAGTAGGGCCAGCAATCAGGATGATGAATATGGGAGAGTGAGCACAGGCTAGACTCTGCCCTCACACATGCATTTATGACCACATCTCATTACACTGGCCTGCAGAGAGTAAGGACTACTGCCTCGCATCCACCTTCCAAATCTCACACAACTTTCTCTTTTGGTCAATTCTAATCCAAGACCATGAGAGGAAGGGGACTCAGAGAAATATAATTCCAGTTTAATCAAGTTGATACAACACAAAGCATCACAGATACTGTGTTCAAAAGTCTCCCATGAAATGGAAGAGATGATTTTTATTCAAATCCATTTTTGAAAAAAAAAAAACACAAATTCAATCTTCAACTATTCAACATTATCATAATGTGAACAGATTGAACACTTCCTTTGTGACAAGAGCTTTACACAGAAGTGTACCAAAGTATAGAATTTATAGTTCCCTTCCTTGAAAAAAAGCAAAAATTATGCTTTATATAATATATAATATTATATAAAATATAATAAGTAATATATAATTTCAGTCATAATTTACCTATCTTTGAGAAGATTCTGCCAAAAGGACAGATACTACAATTGGAGAAGAGCTATTTTTAAACAATTTAACACTTCCCTATTCAGGAAACTGTTGTTGGAGGAAGAGCAACATTGCCTGTCATGCACAATCATTCCTATTTATTGCTACACATATTATTAATATCTTCTCAGGGACAAATACAAGCTATTTGTAATTTTCTGAGTACTTTAAAAATGTTGAAATAGATTTGGGAAAACAATGTTAATATGGGCTTTAGAAAAAACAGTATAGGTAAGAAGTGGTTCATGCTTCTCCACAGAGGCATCTGCTCAGTAATTGACATATATCTCAGAGCAAGATAAGTGCATTTTTAAAGGTTAGACTTGTTAGCAATTAGCCATTAGCACATATTCTTTTGCAAAAATGCTATTTCTAAGAAATAATCTGAAGATTACTCTCATTCTCAAAATGATTGTAATCTCAGGCCATTTTAGTTTCCCCCCTTCAGAGTTTCTATTTAAACCTAAAGTGAACAATTGGAAAGCTGTGCTTTCAAACTTTTATTTATTTATTTTTAATTATTTTTTTTTTAATTTCACAATATTATGGGGGCACAAATGTTTCTGGTTACGTGGATCACTTTTGTTATGCTTCAGTCAGGGCTGTAAGGGAGCCTATCACCCAGATAGCGTTTGCTATACTCCTTAGGTAGGTTTTCACACAACCCCTCCTCCCTACTCCTCCCTGCTTGATTGTCACTGAGTTTTACTTCCCTCTGTACACATGTGTGCCCATCCATTAGTTCCAATTTAATAGTGAATACATGTTGTATTCGTTTTTCAATTCTGTAGATATTTTACCTAGGACAATGGTCTCCAGTTCCATCCAAATTTTTGCAAAAGGCATTAATTCATCCTTTTTATGGCTGAGTAGTATTCCATGGTACACATTTACCACATTTTGTTAATTCAATCATTAATTGATGGGCACTTCGGTTGACTCCAAATCTTTGCAATTGTGAATTGTGCTGCAATAAACATTCCAGTGCAAGTATCCTATTGATAAAATGACATTTCCTTTAGGTAAATACCCAGTAGTGGGATTGCTGTATTGAATGGTGGGTCTACTATTTGTTCTTTGAGGAATCTCCATACACTTTTCCTTACGGGTTGTACTAAATCCCACGAAGACTGTGTAACATTCCTTTCTCTCTGTATCCATGCCAGTGTCTATTGTTTTGGGACCTTTTAATAAAAGCCATTCGAACTGGGGTAAGGTGTTATCTCACTGTGGTTTTAATTTGCATTTCCCTGATGATTGGTGACATTGAGCATTTTTTCATATGTTTATTGGCCATTTGTATATCTTCTTTCTAAAAGCTTCTGTTCATTTCTTTTGCCCAATTTTTGATAGGCTTTTTAAAATTTTTTTACTGATTTGCTTGAGTTCTTTGTAAATTCTGGTTATTAGCCTTTTATTGGGTGTATAGCTTGTGAATATTTTCTCCCATTCTGTAGGTTGTCCATTTGTTCTGTTGCTTATTTCCTTAGCTGTGCAGAAGCTTTCTAATTCAGTCAGGTCCCATTTATTTATTAATATTTTTATTGTTAGTGTGATGCCATTTAAGTCTCTCACCCATCTTGAATTAACTTTTTGAGGGTAAATGGGCTATCCAATTTTGCCACCACATTTTATTGAATAGGACTTTTTTTTCTCTAGTGTATATTGTTGCCTGCTTTGCCAAAGATCAGTTGGCTATATGTGGATGGTTTTACATCTGGATTCTCTGTTCTGTTGCACTGGTCTATGTCTCTTTTTTTGAGCCAATACCATGCTATTTTGGTTACTATAAACTTTTAGTGTAGTTTGAAGTCAGATAATATGATGTGTCCTGATTTATTCTTTTTGTTTAAGATTACTTTGGCCATTCAGGCTATTTTCTGCTTCCAAGCAAAGCATAGATTTATTTTTTCTAGATCTGTGAAATATGATGTTTGTATTTTGACGGAAATTGCATTGAATCTGTAAATCACATCAGGTGGTATAGACATTTTAACAATGTTGATTCTACTGATCCATAATCATGATATGTTTTTCTATTTGTTTGTTTCATCTGTGATTTCTTTCCTCAGTGTTTCTTGGTTCTCTTTGTAGAGATTTTTCACCTCCTTGGTTAAGTATATACCTAGATATTTTATTTCTTTGTAGTTATTATAAATGATATAGAGTCTTTGATTTGACTCTCAGATTGGCTGTTATTGGAGTATAGGAATGATACTGATTTGTATACATTGATTTTGTAACCTGAGACTTTGCTGAATTTATTTATCAATTCCAGGAGTCCCCTGGATGAGTCTTTGGATATTGTCAGCAAAATGCAATAGTTGTCCTCTTCTTTCCTGATTTAGATACCTTTATTTCTTTCTTTTGCCTGATTGCTCTGGCTAAGACTTCCAGCACCATGTTGAATAGAAGTGGTGGCAGTGGGCACCATTGCCTTGTTTCACTTCTCAGTGGGAATGCTTTCAACTTTTCTCCATTCACTATGATGTTGGCTATGGGTTTGTCATATATGTCTTTTATAATTTCTATACCTAGTTTGTTGAGGGTTTTTATCAGGAAAAGGTGCTGAATTTTGTCAAATGCTTTTTCTGCATCTATTGAGATGATAGTATATATCATCTTTGTTTTTGCTTCTGTTTATGTGGTGAATCACATTTATAGATTTTTGTACATGAATCTTTCCTCGAATCCCTGAGACGAAGCCCACTTGGTCATGGTGGATTTTTTTTTTTGATATGCTGTTGAATTTGGTTTGTTAGTATTTTATTGAGGATTTTGTGATCTATATTCATTAGTGATACTGATCTATAGTTTTCTTTTCTTGTGTCTTTTACTGGTTTTGGTAAGAAGATGATACTGACTTCATAAAATGAGTTGGAGAGGCTTCCCTCCTTCTCAATGTTGTGGAATACTTTCTGCAGTATGAATACCAGTTATTCTTCATAGGTCTGGCCAATTTTGGCTGTGAATCCATCTGTTCTGGGGCTTTATTTTGTTGGAAGATTTTTTTTCTTTTTTAGAAAATCTCACTTTCATTACCCTTACTAGAGTGCAGTGGCATCATCATAGCTCACTGTAACCTTAAATTCCTGGGGTCAAGTGATCCTCTTGCCCCAGCCTCCCAAGTAGCTCAGACTACAGGCACTCACTACTGCACCTGGCTAATTTTTTCTATTTTTAGTAGAAATGGGGTCTAAATCTTGCTCAGGTTGGACTCAAACTCCTAAACTCAAGCAATCCTCCCACCTCAGCCTCCCATAGTGCTAGGATTACAGCTGTGAGCCACTGCACCTGGCTGAAAGATTTGTTATTACTGCTTCAATATCACTGCTTTTTTTGTTTGTTTGTTTGTTCAGGAGTTCTATTTCCTCCTAATAGAGTGTTGAGAGGTTGTGTGATTCTAGGAAGTTTTCCATTTCCTCTACATTTTTGAGTTTATATATGTAGAGATTTTCATAGTATGCACAGATGATATTTTGTATTTCTGTGGTATCAGTTGTAACGTCTCGTTTTTCATTTCAGATTGAGCTTATTTGAGTCTTTTCTCTTTTATAACTGGTTAACCTAGTAAGAAGTCTGTCAATTTTGTTTGTTTTTTCAAAGGACCAACTTTCTGTTCCTTTGATTCTTTGTATTATTTTTTGTTTGCTTGTTGTTTTCCATTTCATGTAGTTCTGCTCTGACCTTACTTATTTCTTTTCTTATGCTGGCTTTGGGTTTAGTTTGCTCTCCCTTTTTTAGTTCCTTGAGATGTGTCATTAGATTGATAATTTATGATCTTTCTTTTTTATGCAGGCATTTAAGGCTATGAATTTTCCCCTTAGGTATGCTTTTGTTGAATCCCTTAGATTTTGATAGTTTGTGTCCCCTTTGTCATTCAGTTCAAGGAATCTTTTAATTCCATCGTATTTTTAATATTGACCCAATAATCATTCAGCAGCAGGTTGTTTAATTCCAATGACTTTGTATATGTTTCTCTTGGAGTTAATTTCTAGTTTCATTCCACTGTGGTCTGAGAAGATACATGGTATGATTTCTATTTTTTTAATTTGTTGAGACATGAGCCTAAGATATGATCAATCTTGGAGAATGTTACATGTGCTGATGAGAAGAATGTATATTCAGTAGTTTTGGGGTAAAATGTTCTGTAAATGTCTATTAGGACCATTTTTTCTACAGTTCTGTTTAAATCCAGTGTTTCTTTATTTATTTTATGCTTGAATGATCTGTCCAGTTGTGTCAGTGGGTTACTGAAGTCCACAGCAAGTACGATACTGCTGTTTATCTCTTTGCTTAGATCTAATAGAATTTGCTTTATGGATCTGGATGCTCCTGTGTTAGGTGCATGGATATTTAGGACTGTTATGTCTTCTTGTTAAATTACTCCCTTTACCATTATATAATGATCATCTTTGTCTTTCTTTACTACTGTTGATTTAAAAAGTCAATTTTATCTGTTTGTATGGAATATATTTTTCCATTCCTTCACCTTGAGTCTGTATGAGTCCTTGTGGGTTGGATTTGTTTCCTGAAGACAGTAGATATTTGCATTGTATTTTTTCATCCATTCAGTCAGCCTTTGTCTCTCGAATGCAGCATTCAAACATTCACATTGAATGCCAGAATTGATAGGTGGGATGCTGTTTTGTTCATCCTCTTGGGTAGTACCTTATTGCTTTGTTTTACCTCCTGTGCTATTGTTTTATATGCACTCTGAGCTTTAGCTTGTGGGTGGTTTTATACCGGTGGGTGTATATTGTGCTGATCCATGTATAATGCAGTTCTGAGTGTTTCCTGCAGGGCAGGTCTGGTCTTGACAAATTCTCCCAGTGTTTTCTTCTCTCAAAAAGTTTTTATTTATCCTTCATATATGAAACTTACTTTTGCAGAATACAAAATTCTGGCTGGCAATTATTCTGTTTAAGAAGACCAAAGATGGGGGCCCAATCCCTTCTGGCTTGTAAGGCATCAGTTGAGAAGTCTGCAGTTAGTCTGATGGGTTTTCCTTTGTAAGTTACTTGATGTTTTCACCTCATGGCTCTCAGGAGTTCCTCCTTCATTCTGACTTTGGCCAGTCTGATGACTACATGTCTTGGTAATTGCCTATTTGCAATGAATCTCCCAGGTGTTCATTGAGTTTCATTTACATGGATGTCTAAATCTCTAGCAAGACCAGGAAGTTTTCCTTAATTATCACCTCAGGTATCTTTTCTAGCCCTTGCTCATTTTCTTCTTTCCCCTCAGGGATGTGTATAATTCTTATATTTGGCCATATTACATAATTCCATATTTATTATAGGCTTTGTTCAATCCTCTTAATTCTTTGTTCTTTATTTTTGACTGACTGAGTTAATCCAGAGGAGTTGTCTTCAAGCTCTAAGATTCTTCCTTCTGCCTGGACTACTCTGTTCTTAAAACTTTCCACTGTTTTGTGTTTCCTTAAATCAATTGTTCATTTCCAGAAGTTCTATTTGCTTTTGTTTTTAAATATGTGAATCTCTTTAGTAAACTTTTGATTCATTTTCTGAAACACTTGTGTGTTCTCTTTGGGCTGACTTTGGATTTCATTGAGCTTCTTTACAATCCATATTTCAAATTTTTTGTCAGTAATTTAATATTTTCATTTTGGTTGGTATCCATTGCTAGAGAGCTGGAATTCCCTTTGGGCTTGGCCTTTTGCTCTGATTTTTCATACATCCAGAGTTCTTTTACTGATTCCCTCTCACCCTGAACAGCTGTCACTCTCTTCTTATTTTTGGGTTTTCTTTTGTTTAGACAGGGCTTTTTCCCCTGTCACTCAGAAAGGTGTATCTGTAGCATATGTTGGACAAGAACCGTTGCCTTTGCTTGTGAGTACTTTGATGGTGGTCTATGTTCTGGATGGATGCCACTCCACCAACTTTTTTTGCTGGACTCCAAGCCTCTCAGGGATTGATCTCTACCAATATCTTACTCATTCTTGTTCTGCATATCTGCAACTTCTTGTGAAATCTCTGGTAGGTTCTGGAATTTCTCCTTCAGAATTACACCTGATTTATATTTGTGTTGTATTGCTTTTTTCTTTTTCATCTAAAACTTTTCCTTCTTTCTGAGATAATCTCACAGCTGATGTCTCTGGTTAGCAATCTTGTCTCTACCCAGCCTCAAACTTTTAAATGGTCAAGGGATTAGAAAATCATGCACATGGCTTCAGGAAAGCAAAAAAAAAAAAAAATTATTTCTATTATATTCTTTGATTGGAGGAATGGTCAATATTAATGACATAATTCTTTAAATTAACTGTCAGGTAGGCTAAAAATATAATTTTTGAGAGAGTGTGTGAAAATTATTCTGCCCAAACTTTTCTCCTATTGGGGAGCTAACTTAGAAAGTACCTGAATGGAAAAGAAGACCATTTGCTATTTGTCTTGTATTGGTTTATTTTAATATTATTACTTCCAGTAATTTTGTCAGAAAAACAACCTCTCCCTCACTACCAGAAAGACCTTTCCAGAAAGCCAGTACCAAGGAAAGGAGAACATGTTCACAGATCAAGAGGTATACATATACCATCTGACACTACCTAGATTTCTTCACTCAAGCTTGTTGCTAATCACTCCATACCCTC
>CAUYRT010002354.1:0-10019 GCA_963574885.1 Lepilemur ruficaudatus
TCATTTGAGATCCATATTCTCCCGCAAACTTCCATGCATCCACTACTTCCTCATATTGTCAATATCAAGGCTGGATTGAGATAATTTTTCCATTGTATATGTTTCTCTAGTCAGTCTAGTATAACTCCATAAGGCCGTGCACGGTACTCACATCTGTAATCCCAGCACTTTGTGAGACTAGGGCAGAAGGATTGTTTGAAACTGGAAGTTCCAGAACTTCCTGGGCAACATAGTGAGACTACATATCTACTACACACACACACACACACAAAAAAAAAAACCTTTTATTTTTCCTTATGGTATAGTAGGTTTCAAGCACTGAAGCTTTGCTTTAAAGTCTCCCTCAGTAATACGAGCCAAAGTTGAAATCTATGATAAATACTTTTTATAATTTCGGCATTGTAAGCACATCGTGCAAATTTTTTCACAGAAGAATTGTAAGACTAGAAATATACTTTAAAGAAAGTGTAGCAATGTGTAAGTTTAAATAGTCATAAAGAAAAATACAGTTTTGAATAACGAGAATTGCTGAAGATTTTATGTTCTGCAACATGAAAAGTTGTTAACATTTTACTTTTCCAATATATCGTAATATTTTATGTATTGTTAGGGTATGTTTTTGATGTGCATTCTTTCTTTTTCTTTTATGTGTTTTTTTCTCTCCAAATATTTACCCGGAGTAGTATAAAATATGGTTATCTATTCCCTCTACCATTTCCTGTAAATATAAATCCTTTTTAAAAAGAAAACTAAATATATTATCAAGTATCTACTTTTGCAAAGCCCAGCAGTTTTAGTGAACAGCAAATGTTCATTAGTATGCACTGATATGAAGACGATCTTACTGACAATTCCCAGAGTGTTCCCTCTTTCATAAACAGATTGTTGATGGCTGATGCATAATCCATCTGAGCATTGCAATAAAAAGAAAATATCACAAAATGTGCATAAGGCTTCATAGAAAGGAGTGCCAAAAGTTTCAATCGATAGGAAGAGAATATTCACACATGTGCACACACAACTATATTCATTATTTAGATTTGACTGATGCTATATTTGCCAAAAAATTGATTTCTATTGTGTTTTTTTATTGAATAGATGTGCCTCAAAATAAGTTTTATTCAGTTTTTTTTAATTGAGGCTCTTTATTCAATCAAAGGAAATAATACTATAACCTGTACCAAAGTGATAGCATGGTTTTGAGAGAGTTTAGCTATATTACCAATGCCAAAGCATCCAAATGAAATGTAAGGAAATTCTGTTATTCATGTGTATGTTTTACTATTTGATGCCAACCATCCAAATGTCCTAAATACATGGATATTTTGGCATCACATAAAATAAGTAGAAATAATCCCTGGTAATTTGGGGTAATTGATTCATTTATGTATTAATTCATTCTACAAATATTTATTTTGCACCTATTACAGGCAGTGTGCTGTGTTAGGTGTTGTAAAGGAGCCATAGGTGTCCAAGGATCAGAATCTGTGTTCAAAAACTTACAATTAGGTAGAAGTGGTAGAATGTGAACACAAAAAAGAATGAGGTCTATGCTTTAAGAGGCTAAAAATTACCATAAGCATGAGTAAATAACATAGCCTTCCAAATTAAATGATCAAGGTAGTGTTTAATCTGAAATTTGAAAGAGAGGATAATAGTTTTATCATCAGTGACTGGGTATACAATAGAAAATATGTAAACACAGAAATTTATGCAAGAAAATACCATGAGCATGCGTGAATGGCTGTAATCCAGAAAAATAGTGATAGGTAAAACTGGAAAAGTAGATTTGCTTTATATTAGACAGAGATTTGAATATACTGAAATGAATAACTTGTATTTTACTTTTAAGTGATAAGACACCATTCAAAGCCATGTAGTATGCTGAAAAAAGTTTTATAAAATCAAGTCCTTCCATAAGTAATTTCCCCTCCATTTTTGGTTTTTCTATCTGGAAAATAGCAGGGATGCATGATATCACCTCTAAGGTCCCTTCAAGGTCAAAAATCTAATGAAAACAAGATTTCGTTTGGTTAACAAGAAAAGTACAGCCAAGGATAGGGAGCATGAGAAAGACAATCATCATAATACTCTAGGAGTTGTACCTGTTATTGATGCGCAAGATGCATTGAATTTTGAAGACTGTAAACTCAGGGAGACCAGTTAGAGATTTTTTACGACTGTCTTCACAGAGCCTGGTCTGGAATTACCACATTGGATGTGGAAAGGTAGACACAAAAGACCTTTGTTGGTCAGAAAAGTGGGCATGAAGTAGATGTAATTTTAATTCTATTTGCAATCAGTCACAGCCAAGCCATTTAAATTGTTTATAATAGAGCTTCTATATAAGCAGAGTAAGACACATAATTCCTATAAACCATACGAGAATGTCTAGGGAGTCTTATTGCTTTGTGTGTGTGTGTGTGTGTGTGTGTGTGTGTAAACGCTATGATTAAAAAGTACTTTAGGAACAAAGTATTACCCGTTACCACTTCCTATATTTTTCTGTCACTCACATTCACTAATGGGCATTTCCATAAAAACTCAATTTACTCCCTTATCCTCATGTAAAATGCATATTAGACTGCCTCAGAACACTCACTTTTCAGCATTTACCTAAGTATATTTTTAAGCGAGATAAACATAACACAGACATAATCACTCAATGAACAAAGGGATACTGTGTTTATTTTTTCCATAAAAATATGTTTAATACTCTCCCATTTCCAGTGGGAGCCCCTTCTGATGTTTCAGAAGCCAAACACTTAAAAAAGGAAAAAGGAAAAAAATGACCCATGTTAATAAGAAAGAAACACAATATAGTATAAAATGCACTGATTTTGGAAACTGACATATCGGAATTTGAAACTTTAAGCGCTGAATATCTCTGTGCTGAAATTCATTTTACTTGTCTGTAAAAATTAGAATAATCATTTCTTAAAAATATGTTGTGCAAGTCAAATTAGACAATGAATGAAAGGTCTATTTCAACAGCTCACACATAGTGTATATAGTAGTTGTTAACATTAAAAACACTAATGAATTAATTATAGATTTTCAGGTGGTCTTTGCAGGTGGATGGATATGAGTGGGATGAAAGCGAAAGCATGGTAAAGAAGTATATATGAGCAATGAAGGGACAAAGGACAATTGATCTTCTCATCTCTCTTCTCCTCTTCTCATCTCATTTCCAGAAATTGGAAAAATAATTGCAAATAGGAGTCAAGGCAGCAACAGGAACTATTCCTCAAGACTACCAGTGTATTTAGTGGTGATTTACTAATGCTTATAGATTAATGTGCTGTAAGTTAAGTTTTTGCTTACTATTTATAATTAGGTACTTTCCGTGGATACTGAACATATTAAATATATATGGTCTTAATGCTGTTTCCCATAATTTAAATTATTAATAATATGATAGTATAAATTAATGAACACATTCTCCTTATATATACTTGTCCAAGACAAATGTGACAAAGGTAAACGATTGGAAAAAAATACTTCTGGCATTGAATGAAGGGATCTGAAAGAGAGAAAATAAAATGTGGAGAAAAGTCAGTTGTTTTTAATCAGATCAAATTACTAGTGTTTGTAGTGAAGTTAATTCATAGTGACCAAAGAACTGGACATGATAAAGGACACATATTAACAAATCAGAAATATCCAATTCCTTTAAAAAATACCTTTAAATATGATAAAATAAAAATGTATATTGTTTTCTCAATATGAAACTCATTTACTTACCTGCACTTCCTTTTTGTGATAACCATAGATGTTATTTTTTCCTGGTGAGTCTAAAACTCTGAAATTTTTTACCTTTGGGCTACAAAATTTTCAGGTGCCTCCCTGCTATCAGTAGACATTATGCCATGGAAAACTCTGCTTGTGATTGCGATTAATAATGTGTTACTCTGCAGACTGTCTCTGGAATTTTCATGATGAATTGCAGTTAAAAATTTTCATTGCATTTTAATGGTTGATATACTGATGTTTACAAAACCAAAGGTCAATTCAATAGTTGAAAATAGTATAATAGCATCAATAGTGAACGAATACTTACTTGTAAAAAGGAGAAACAATAGAGAAAATATGACTGATAAAGTCATAAAGTTGAACAGCTAAATATGTCTAATTGCCCTATTTTCTTCCAAAGGCTATAAACTTTGCCACATTTTGTAAATGCCAGAGTAGCACTCTCACATATAGAAATATTCCTAATATACAATAACAAAGATAAGAATTCAAAGGAAGATGGAAACAGAACTGAATGAATCCTTCTCTAAAAATTATCTACTGAAAAGTCTTGAGGAAAGTGTGAAATAAACGTTGACAAAAATTAAAAAGAAATGTTTGGCAAAGAAAATATTTTAAAATTATTCAAGCATCTACAGTGATCTTGTTTTAGCTGCCTACATTTTGATAATATTCACATTTCATTTTGTTCATGAGACAGGAAGGAAGAGAAGAAAAATTATTTGCAAAATATTTGAAAGTCTGTGCTTGTGTGTAGCATTTATTTTTCTTTCAAGATTAAGTTTTGATGCCCAAGTATCTTTGTTTTAGCACAAGAAGGAGCTAGAAGCTATTTACAGTGCTAGTATATGGCTCTAGTATTTTCTAGAATGTATTGAAATTACTCATTTGTATGGTATTTAAAAGTTAATTTATTGATGTTTACAAAACACTGTACTTCTAATTACTTGATAATTATATTTGTGTGTTTTGTTTTCAATTTCTAGGTCAGATTAAGAAAAATTATCCAAAAGTGAAAATAAAATGGGAAGGGTAGAGGTAGCATGTTCTGTCAAATTTATTTAACAATTCAACTTGAGAATCATTTATTTAAGATAATGTACCTGTATTTTACTTTGCAATTTATTATTTGATTAGAACCTAGGCTGTATGAAGTTACCTTTTCACTTACCAGTTTCTTTCATGTAGAAAAGATAATGCCAAAAGTCATGCTTTATTGCCCTGTAGACATTTACCCATTTTTTTTTATTTCAGCATATTATGGGGGTACAAATGTTAAGGTTACGTACATTGCCCTTGCTCCCCCTCCCCCCTCGAGTCAGAGCTTCAAGCCTGACCATCCCCCGAATGGTGCACATCACACTCATTATGTATGCATATACCCATCCCGTCCTCCCCACTCCTGTCTGCCCGACACTTGATAAATGTTGTTCCTATGTGTGCACTTAGGAGTTGATCAGTGAAACCAATTTGCTGGTGAGTACATGTGGTGCTTGTTTATCCATTCTTGGGATACTTCACTTAGTAGAATGGATTTCAGCTCCGTCCAGGAAAATACAAGAGGTGCTATATCACCATTGTTTCTTATACCTGAGTAGTACTCCATGGTATACATATACCACATTTTATTAATCCACTCGTGTATTGATGAGCACTTGGGGTATTTCCACATCTTTGCAATTGTGAATTGTGCTGCTATAAACATTCGAGTGCAAGTATCTTTATTTTATTATTTATCTTTTTATTTCAAAATATTAAGGGGCTACAAATTTTGTTTTTGTTGCATGGATAGCTTTTCTTTTCTTTTTTTTTTTATTCAGGATATTATGGGGATGCAAATATTTTGGTTACATGAAATGTGTTTCCCTTGCTCAAGCCAGGGCTACAAGCATGTCCTTCCCCTATACAATGTGCCCTGTCTCCATTAGCTGTGAGTTTACCCCCGCCCACTCCTCCACCTCCCCATTTGACCAGCACCCGTCAAGCTGGTACTAATTGATCAACACTAAGGTGCTCACATGGTAGTAATACCTATTTTTTTTAACTCAATAAACATTTCAGAATCCTTTTTCTGGTGAATTATATAACTCCAGTTCTTCAGTATGCTTGTTGAACCAGCTTTATTATCTTAAATGTTTCCACATTAACTAAACTATTAATTAATGTGTTTATTTTCTGAAGATTATACATTAATAGACTCTTGGAATTCCATATAGTATGGGGAAAAGCATTAAAGACCAATCAAATAAAAATAAAAAGCCTTAGATAGATAGCTTATTTTCTTATAAATGAAGATGTTACTGTAGGAGAAATAATAGTTAATACACATATTTCTGTGAAAATACTTAATTTTTCTATATATCATATGCGTTTTCTTTGCTTTTTGGACATATCTACGTTTTTATTTCAAATACAGTAGTTAAAGTAATGCTACAGCTATAGGAGTACAAAATTACACCAAGTTTTAACCCTTTCAAATTTTTCACATTTTAAATATCAATCCAAAAGAAAATCAAACTTTATTTAGATGCCTTTCTACAAATATAAGACTGTATCAGAAGCAATGATGCCTCTTTAAAAAAACAACTGCCCCAGTTTATTTTAGAAGAAGAAAAAAATGTTTTAAAGAGAAAACTGTATGATTATGATTGTTAAATTCCCACTATATCTTAAACTGAAGGAAATCAATAAGAAAACAGATACTATATTATAAATAATTGTTTACATTCATTCAGGTTTTTTCTGTGCATTAAAGTATCTAATTTTGTGCCAAACCTACAGCTGGCCTTTGCTAATATAAGTTCTCTTTATCTCTCCCCATCTCATGCTACTGCTCTTCTAATTTCTTTTTTAAATTTTCATATAGTGAATTTAATTTTTAAACTACCATTATATGAATGTTAACACATGTATAAATTTATGTAATCATTACCACCATAATCAAGATACAGAAAAGTACCACCAGCTACCCAAATCCACAGTTCTATCCCCACCATACTCTCCACCCATCCCTAATTCCTATCAATCACTACTTTGTTTTCAATTACAGTAGTTTTGTCTTTTCATAGTTAAATAAATAGAATCATATAGGATATAACATTTAGAACTGTGCTTTTTTCTCTCTGTGTAATGACTTTGAGATTCATCTAAATTGTATATATCATTAGTTTATTTACTCTTATTGCTGAGAAGTATTTAATATATGAATGCAAAGGAACAGTTTTGAAGGAAATGAAAAACATTTAGTGCTATAAATTTATCTCTAAGCACTGCTCTAGCTGTCCCACAAATCTTGACATTTTGTTTTCATTTTCATTCAGCTTAAAATATTCTCTAATTTCCCTTAAGCATTTCTTGTTGAATGGATTAATAAAAATATGTTAATTTCAATGTGTTTTGAGATTTTCCTCTCATCTTATTAATGTATGTTTAGTTCCATTTTTGTGAGAGGACACACTTTATATTACTTCAATTTATTTAAATATTTTAATGTTTATTTTATAAATCAGGATATCATGTATCTTGGTTATTGTTCCATGTATACTTTATTTATTTTTGTGACAGGGTCTCCTGTCAGCCCAGCTAGAGTGTAGTGGCATCAATATAGCTCACTGCAATGTCAAACTCTTAGCTTCAAGTGATCCTCCTCCCTCAGCCACCAGAGTAGCTGGGACTACAAATATGTGTCACCATACCCAGCCAATTTTTCTATTTTTTATAGGGATGGGGTCTCACTCTTAGGCTGGTCTTGAACTCCTGACCTCAAGCAATCCTCCTGCCTCAGCCTCCCAAAGTGCTAGGATTATAGGTATGAGCCACCCCAGCCCCCATGTGTACTTTAAAAAAATGTGTATTTGGCACTCTTTTTGTAAAAATCTTTATAAAAGTCAACTGGATCTTGTTACTTGAGGTGTTATTTAGCTGTTTTATGTCCTTGCTAATTTTTGTCTATTAATTCTATCACAAAAAGAGGAGTGTTGAGGACTCCAACTGCAAATATGAATTTGTTTATTTCCTTTTAGTTCTGTTAGTTTTTCCTTTATGTATTTTGAAGCTATGTTGTTTGGTGCATAAACATGAAAAATTTCTATGTTTTCTTGGTGGACTGAATCCTTTTGCCATTATAAAATATCCCTCTTTAACTTAACCCTGTTAATTTTATTTGTTATTCAGTTCACTTTGTCTGATATTAATATAGTCACTCCAGCTTTGTTATGACTATGGTTTATATAGTATATATCATTTGTGATCCTTTTATTTTAACCTACCTATTTCGTTACACTTGAAGCGAATTCCTAGGTTCTTATTTGAGTACCAGTTTACCTACACAGGCATATCTCAGTGATATTAGGGGTTTGATTTCAGACCTCCACAGTACAGTGAATATCACAATAAAGTGAGTCACAATTTTTTTGGTTTCCAACTGCATATAAAGGTTATATTTACACTGTACTCTAGGTGATGTAATCTGCAATGGCGTTATGTCTGACAAACAAGACATATACCTAATTAAAAACACTTTATTGCTAAAAAATACTAATGAGGAAGTCATAAGCCTTCAGGAAGTCATAATCATTTTACTGGTGGAAGATCCTGCCTCATGTTGATGGCTGTTGACTCATCAGGGTGGTGGTTGCTGAAGGTTGGGGTGGCTGTGGAATTTTTCCAATGAGACACTGAAGTTTGCCACACTGATTGACTTTTCCTTTTATGAGAGTTTCCTCTGTAGCCTGTAGCGCTATTTGATAGCATTTTACCTATAGTACAACTTCTTTCAAAATTAGAGTGAATCCTCTCAAACTTAGCACTGCTTTACAACTAAGTTTATGTAATATTCTAAATCCTTTGTTTTTGTATCAACAGTATTCACAGTGTCTTGACTAGGAGTAAATTCCATCTCAAGAAAGCACTTCCTTTGCTCATCCATAAGAAACAACTCCTCATCTGTTCAAGTTTTTTCTTTAGACAAATTTATTGAAGTATAATTTACATTCCATGCCATTACTCCATTTTAAGTGAACAATTAAAAGATTATTAGTAAATTTACCAAGTTGTAGCTATTCACATAAATCAGTTTTAGAAGATTTCCTTCACCCTACTAAGACCCCTAATTCCCATCCCGTACTACATTTCAAGCATGCCCCTCCCCTTCACAATGCTTACCGCATCCCTCAGATGTGGGTCTACCCCCAAACCCCAAATCCCTGGTGGACACCACCACCATTTGAGCACCATAGTGTTAATCAGTCAGTACCAATTTGATGGCAAATACATGTGGAGCCCATTCTTCTGGTCTTGGGTCACCTCACTTCAAATAATGGGTCTAAGCTCAATCCAGGATAATATAAGCGGTGCTAGCTCACTGTCATTTCTTAAAATTGAGTAGTATTCCCTTGTAAACATATACCAAATTTTAATAATCCACTCATGAATTGATGGGCACTTGGGTTGTTTCCACAACCTCACAATAATGAATTGTGCTGCCATAAACATTTGGGTGCAGATGTCTTTATTATAGAATGTCTTATGCTCTTTTGGGTAGATGCCTAACAATGCTATTGCTGGATTGAATGGTATTTCTATTTTTAGCTCTTTGAGGAATCTCCAAATTCTTTTCCACAGAGGTTGCACTAATTTGCAGTCCCACCAGCAGTGTAAGAGTGTCCCTATCTCTCCACATCCTTGCCGGCATTTGTTGTTTTGGGATTTTTTGATAGAGGCCAATCTCACTGGGGTTAGGTAGTATCTCATTGTGGTTTTGATTTGCATTTCTCTAATGATTAGAAATGTTGGACTTTTTTTTATATGTTTGCTGGCCATTATCCTGTCTTCTTTGGAAAACTTTCTGTTCATTTTCATTGCCCATTTATAAATGGGTTTGGTTGATTTTTTCTAGTTAATTCCTTTGAGTTCTAGGTAGATTCTTGTTATCAGACCTTTATCGGAAGAGTAGAGAGCAAATATTTTCTCCCATTCTGTAGGCTGTCGATTTACTCTAGTGATAGTTTCTTTGGCTGTGCAGAAGCTTTTTAATTTGATCAGATCCCTTTTGTTTATTTTTGTTGCTGTATTGATTGCTTTGGGGGTATTCTTCAAGAATTCTTTGCCTAGACTGATGTATGAGAGGGTCTTCCCAACATCCTCTTCTAGGATTCTTAAGGTTTCATGCCTTAGGTTTAGGTCTGTTAACCATCTTGAGTGTATTTTTGTGAGAGGTGAGAGGTAGGGATCCAGTTTCATTTTTCTGCATGTAGCTATCCAGTTTT
>CAUYRT010002355.1:0-26210 GCA_963574885.1 Lepilemur ruficaudatus
TCGCCCAGTCTGAGCTCAGGCGGGGCGAGAGCGGAGTGCGGGGCCCGCCTCCCGCCGCAAGAGCGGCCGCGCGAGCCACAGGAGGAGCGGCGGACGTGGCTTCTCCCCGCGGAAGCCCCCAGCACGGTTGACCGTATTGTGCAGTATGACGACGATGCTGTACATGATGATGAATTAACTGTTCGAGTTGGGGAAATCATCAGGAATGTGAAAAAACCACAGGAAGAAGGAAGTCATGGAAGAATTTTTTTTTTTTTTTTTTTTTTAGGATTAGAAATTCTCCTTTAATCCATATACCTGGTGCATGTCAGAATCATGTTTTCCATTTGTGGATTTACTTGCTTTATTTTTTTTGCTTTTTTTTCCTTTATTACAACTTGGTAAATTTACTAATAATCATTTAATTGTACACTTAAAATGGAGTAATGGCATGAAAGAATTCTTGAAAGGCAAAAGAAATGTCTATTAATAATTAAAAATGCATATTAAAATTATATTTTTAGAAAACTCAATTGAAAATGATTTAAAAATTGACAATATTTGGTGGCAAGAGTATAACAAGATTGGATATCTCACATACACCTAAACTGTATAAATTTTACCAAAATCAATATATACAAAGCATTCTGTAGAATTTATATATCTCTGAGGAATGTATCTAAGGCATGAACAAATTTGACAATTTTGTGCAGCATATAATTTACCTTATTAATACAGATCAACTATGCACTATTTAAATAAACTTTTAAATCTTCAACAGGAATAATTACGCAAAAAGCAATTAGTAGAGAACTATAAAGTCAAATTGAGGTGTAGGTTTGAAGTAGTTGACTGGACTCTTCCTTTCTCAGTTTGCATCCTTTTGGATTTAAAACTTTAATCCATATATTAGTAGTTTGGTATGGTTACTAAAAAGTATTTGGAGTTAAATAACTAAAAATCTAGTCTTTGAATTATGGGGCTGTGATGTTGTGATGAGGGAGAACAGTTAATTTATCCTACAGGGGAATCTTACTTGGGTCATTTCCCTTTTAGGCCTTGGTCCTGGGTGTGCTCCCCAGTGACACTTGGCTTTAGAGAGCTCAGAGGTTCACCTGCCCCAGGACTAGCATTTTTTTTACCTCCTGGTCTGTTAATAAGCTTTTTCCACTAGAACTCACCAACTTCAAGTCCCCAAGTCCCTCTCAAGGGCCCAGTGGAATATTTGAAGTCTTAAATATATTTTGACCTGCATTTATAAATTTATGATTGCTACAGGAATATCTTAAAAGAGAAGCTTCAGGTGAGTGAACCATAATTATTTCATGTATTTCTTAAGCTTTTTCTCATTTATTTAGCGGTGTCTGAGCCTGAAATTTTACACTGAAAGAACGCAGTGTGAAGTTTTGTCCTGGTTGTGCTGCTGATCTTGAGCACTTAGCATGTCATTTACTTCTCTGGGCCTTGACTTTATTATAATAGAGTCTAAGACCATTTTTCTGGTGGTCTGTCCATTTTAGGATGAGGACTAAGATTTAAAATTAGACTAAGGGCTTCCTCTTTATATTGAAATACATGTTCACTTGAATAGAGTAATTAAACAAAAGATTTAAGTATCTATAATTCCTCTAGCTAAAGGAAAATTCCAAAATTTTAAATCATCACTTAAATTGAATGTTCAAATGTCCCCAGTGGGTAGTACTAAAGCCTAGGTTTGATTTCCTCACTTCCCTGCCCAGAAACCTCTAAAATAGGAACTCCTTAATATGACAATTAAAGTTGAGGCCATAATCTGCCCTCTATTTTCCCAATGTTATCTCTTACTATCACTTCTAATTCAAACTGGATTTTTTGACTTTACTCAGACATATCTTGCACTGTCCCATCTCCACATATTTTATTAATTTGCCCCTTCCCTCTAAAATGCACCATTTCTGTCCCATCCTATTTATGGCAATTAAAAATTCTTTTCAAATTTCAAGATAAAGCCACCATTTATATCTATACTCAAGATATTAGTGCTTTTAGGCACCAGACTAAATGTATTTTATGCTTAAACTAACCCTACTGGGTAAGTGTTCGTATCCTCATTTTATAATTTAGAAAACTGCAAGGTAGGCATCGTTGCTCACATTGTCCAGATTAGATTCAGAACAATTAGAGACTTTTTCCAGGTATTCACAGTTAACAGGTGCCAAAGCCAGGGTCTGTACAGATGGTACAAGTTTCCAAAGCATATGCTATGTTCTTTGTGAAAGCTTGCTTCTGCAGAGTTTAGCAAATGCTATGGTTATTGAGCACCTACTAGGTGTCCCGCATAGAGATGCTGAGACGAAGGAAACATCCTGCCTTTGAGGTCTCATGGTCCTCAGACATCTAATAGGAAGGAATTTCGTCCTCCCAGTAGCACTGTATCTTTAATTTTTTAAAGATATTTATCACATTTTAAATTTATTCTCAATTTTTTATTTTATTCCTAATTTATCAAAATGATTTTTCCTCATCTTTTCACCTATAATAAGATCCAAGAAGGTAGAAATCTTAAGTAACATCCTTTATTCTTATAGTTGCTAGTACTCTGCTTTACACAAAATATTCAGAGAATAAATGATTACTGAATTAGACAGAATAGAAAATTCCCACATGTATATATAGAATTATACCTAAAAATGTATGTTGCATAAAAACTCAGTATGTTAGTTAAAAATATAAAATCTACATTTATGTTTTTAGTGATAAGACATATTACCATGAAAGTTCCATTGAACCTAAGGAGGGTTTCCAGTATGAAGAAATAGACTAAACTCTATCCTCTTTTAGTCTCACTTGTAACAGTGAATCTGCTTAAATCCTGACAGAGGTTGGAAAAACATCATGCTTTATGTAACTATTTTTACATATCTTGCATTATTTGATACTAAAAAATACCTCAGTGAGGAAAATTGTGCATTTTTTATCATTTTTATTTTATAGACAGGAAAACTAAAGTTGAGAGAGATTCAGTGAAATTGCCAAGGTCACATATATTTTAGTGCAAAGCCAGAATGAAGAATTCAGGATTTCTGATGTAGTATAGTTTCTGATGTAGTTTCTCAGGTTGTTGAGCATAGGATTTTGTGAGACTGTTTGAAGGAGATTGAATCCAAATTAGTGTATTTTCTGGTGGCCAAGACAGGACATCTTGTTCAGTAATTCAAGGTTTTATGGTTGATCTTACAAAATGCTTCATATCAGGCACAAGATTATTTGAATCATGTTATGATTTTCCAAATAACTGTTTGTCATCAGGGAGACATTGACAGAGAATTCAAAGTGACATCAAATCATTGTAACACAACTAACCTTGAAGATTATTGAACTGGAGCTTGATTTTTTCCAGTGTGATTCTGAAGAACTTTCTGTGATGGTGGAAATGTTTTCTGTCTGTGCTGTCCAACATAGTAGCCCCTAGTCACACAGAGCTATTGAGAGCACTTGAAATATGGACAGTGCAACTTAAAAAATTGCTCTATAAATTTAAGTGAAATTAAAAAATATTTTAAATTGACAAATTTATAATTGTTTATATTTATAGAGTACAAAGTGATGTTATGATATATGTATATGATACACTATGGTTGACGGTAGTCACAATGCTGTGCAATAGAGCTCATGGAATTAATTTCTTTTGTTTAACTGAAACTTTGTATCCTTTGACCAACATCTACCCATCCTCATTCCCCTAGCTTCTGGTAACCATTTTTCTACTCTTTGCTTCTATAAATTCAATTGTTTTAGATTCCACATATAAGTGAGAACATGCAGTATTTGTCTTTCTGTGCCTGGCTTATTTCTTTTAACATAATTGTTTACAGGTTCATTCATGTTTTTGAAAATGACAATTTCCTTTTTCTTAAAGGCTGAATAGTATTCCATTGTGTATATGCATGTGTGTGTGTGTGTGTGTGTGTGTGTGTGTGTGTATGTATATATCACATTTTTTTATACATTTATCCATTGGTGGACACTTAGGTTGTTTCCACATCTTGGCTATTGCAAATAGTGCTACAATGAACAATGAACGTGGGAGTGTAGATATCTCTTTGACATACTGATTTAAAATCCTTTGGATGTATGTACAGAAGCATAGTTGCTGGATCATATAGTAATTCTATTTTTAGTGTTTTGAGGAAACTCAATACAGTTTCTCATAATGGCTGTACTAACTTAAGTTCTTACTAACAAGGTACAAGGGTTCCTTTTTCTCCGTATCCTTGCCAACCTTGGTTATCTTTTGTCTTCTTAATAATAGCCATTCTGACAGGGGTAAGGTGAAATCATTCAGGTTTTGATTTGCAGTTCTTTGATTGTTAGTGATGTTGAGCATTTTTTCATATGTCTTTTGGCCACTATGTCTTCTGTTGAGAACTATCTATCCAGGTCCTTTGCCCATTTTAAAATCAGGTTATCTGTTTTCTTCCTATTGGGTTGTTTGAGTTACTTATATATTTTAGGTATTAACCCTTATCAGATATATGGATTGCAAATATTTTCTCCCAATCCATAGGTTGTCTCTTCACTCATTTGCTTCCTTTGCTTTGCAGAAGCTTTTTAGTTTGATGTAATCCAATGTTTCTATTTTTGCTTTTATTGCCTGAGTTTTTGGGTTCAATAAATTATTGCCCAGACCAATGTCATGTAAGTTTTCCCCATTTTTGTCTTTCAGTAGTTTCACAGCATCTTTCATCTTACATTTATGTCTTTAATCCATTTTGAGTTGTTTTTTGTGTATGGTGTGCAATAAAGGTACAATTTCATTCTTTTGCCTGTGGATATTCAATTTTCCCAACACCATTTATTGAAGAGATTGTCCTTTTCCCATTATGTGTTCTCACACGTGGCTAGGGACTACTGCATTGGGCAGCACAAATTTAAATTATTCTTATTGGAACCAAAGTGTTTCATTAAGGTGAATATAAGCAAATAGTAAATGCCTTCCAGCTAACTTTTCCAGGATTTTTCTATCTCCTGCACTTTTCTGGTATTTCATTTTTCCTTATTCTTTTAATATATCTTTTAATTTTTCTTCAAGTGTCATTGATATATATTTGCTGTAAAAATATAATAGAAAACATAGTTTTGTGTAAAGTAAGCACTCTGTTCATTGGATACAATATCACCTTTAGATCCAGGTCAAGAGGACTCTTGCCCAGGACCCTTATCTAACCACTTCCCTTCATGGGGCAATGCATCAGAGGAGCCAAGATGAAGTGGCCATCTGGACCCCCCCGCAACCCCCACCAAATTCCTAAGCCATGCTTCTAGTACTAGAGACCTTGCCCAAATGGTCCTGATCCCACTTCCAGTGTCTTCTCCAGGACTACATTCTCAAGGATGCATAGCAATGTAAGTATGTGTCCTCCTGTGCCTGAGGGATAGCCAAGGACTGGCTGCTGTTTTCTGGGTGATGAGGCAGGAGACAGAGATTGAATGTGCAAACTGGGGTGCATACGCAAAGGCAATGGAGGCTCCTCATGTGCAGGATGGAGCTGGGGTGAAGAGAAAGCAAGCAAGATAGAGTTGTTCCTTCCCATTTTGTTATATTCCAGAAAAGAGCTCCTAGGTTTGGGAGCTCTATGTTCCCTTATGAGACCAAGAATTTAATAATCAAATCTGTCCTTCTGAGCCATTTTTTTTGTAAGCATATTCATCAATTGAGCAAGAATATATTTCCCTAACAGTTTGTTAGCTTGAGTTATAACTTTAAATATTTATATATCTATATTAATCTCCACTTGTACTCATGCCATGGGCCCTGCAAATATTAGGGATGAATCTGGTTAGATGATTGATTGAATGAAATGTTGGATTAAATCTTGGACAACCTTTCAATAATACCTTATTAATGATCCATTAGTGAGTGCAGTTGATTTGTGTGACTCAGCTCGGACATGGGGAAGCAAGACTTATTGTCTAAATGGGTGGTGCATGTGAGAGGTCACAAGAAGAGATCATGTCCAAATACTTCACTTGTGGCCAGCCACCAAGGCCAGGAATTCCATAATTCATTCATTAATTCATTAATTTAACAAATATTTATTGATTTCTTATTATGTGTCATGTGAATTTAAGATTCTAGGTTAGAAACATTAATAAGACACAGTCTCTGCCTTTAAGATCTTATAGGCTGGTGGAAGGGATAAATGTTAGAATAATGATTTGATGAAGAATTAAACTACATGAAGTATTATATTAAGTGGTAGCTATTTTTTGTCCATCAGTTTGAAATATTATTATAAATTTATTAGACAATTAAAGAGGGGATTTTGAAGCATGTAACATATACTGCGCTTACATGCCATTTATGCTGTTCTGACTCTGTTTAAATGAGGTGCTTGTAGGGCTGCATACTTAGCCAAGAAAGTCTGTGCATTCTGGGGTCAGGAAATTGTGCATGAAGAAACTAGAATTCACTTGGCAGATATGTTGGGGAAGACCTTTCTACGTTATATTCTCTTAGGAAGGGGAGAAGAGTTAAAGTGGATACCTGAGATAAATAGGTAGTAAGTCAGAGGTGATCAGAAATAAGATTGGGCATAGAAGAGTCTGAGTAGAGAGCTGAAGGGATCTTCTGGAGCCATTAGCAGAGGAATTTAACCTGGGCAGGTGGGAGACAGGCAGTAATCAAACAGGAGGGATAAAAAATTAATAATCTTCTAAGTCTTACACTAGGCAGTCTTGTCCTTGTAGTGAGATAAGAGTATTCCATTGGCAGAAACCTGTTCTCAGATACATCATGGTAAAAACTAGGCTTAATCATTTTTTGAAAAATCGTGGCTCTGAAAGCTCATGTTGTTAAAACAATCCCATAGAGGAACACGCTAGGTTTCTTTTGGAAAAACCCTAGAAATCAAAAGGCCGGGGCTGTAGACTTAGATCACTACTGACAAGCAGTTTTTCAGGAAGCCAGTCTAATTGTTTGCCAAAACTGCTATGGTCCTCAGCAAACTCAGCTGTAGACTGGAACAATCAGAGGTAGGGCCTTTAAGAGGTGATTGGATCATTAGGGCTCTGCTTTCATGAAAATCAATTCATGAATTAATGGATTAATTTTTTTCTTATTCTTTTTTCTACTTAATGCAAATTTTGGTACACAGTATGTTCAGTTATTTTCTAAATATATTTTAAGTTTACATTTGAATTTTTTAAACTTAAGAGTTAGTTAAAAGATATTTTAAAATTTCTTAGTGGATGATTTATTTTGCCTACTTTTTCACTCCTAATTTCCAATGATATAGCATAAATTCTGCCACTTGGAATTTATTCAAATTTTCTGTGATGTGCCACATGGCAATTTTGGGGAAAAACACATAGATATTTGAAAAAAATCACTTTGTGTTTTAGGAAGCACATTGTTTTATATATTTATTAGTTCAAGTTGGCCAACTGTTGGCTAAACTCTCTATACCCTTATTTTTTGTTTACGTATTATAATGTATGGTAGTGTCTGACACCTGGGCTTATCGTTTATTTTGTCTTCTAATTCTAATGCACTTTTCTTTATATAGTTTGAAGCTATACTGTTAGGAGCATAAGTCTCTGAGACTGCTAGATCTTCTGATCGGACAACACATTTTATCAATACCTGTTGATAAAATATATGCAATTAATCCTATTTCATCTGTTATTAATATTATTCCAATTACTTCTTCTCTAAGCATTTTCCTGCTTAATATTTTGCTAGCACTTTATTCATTTAATTTATGTTCCATTTTGGTTCACCATTTTTATTTAAATAGATGAATATTTATATTATACATTATATGTAATATATGTAATTATATATTACATGTAATATATAATATAGATTTATAATTATAATATATATTATATATTATGGGAAACTTGTCTTGCCAAATCAGCTCATTCTGTTTATCAAGCAAAAGAAATATTAGCCTTAACAGGTGGATTGACTCATTTTTCCTTAACACTTCTGGCTCACCAAACAGCATGCTACAGACATTAAAATAATAATGAGTGTATTATGCACAACTTTATGTCAATAAATTTGACAATTGAGATGACATAAGCAAATTCCTTGAGAAATACAATTTACCACACCAGAGAAAAAATTTTAAAAAGTCTTGATTCATTGTTCATGATAAAGTCAACTGTGGATAGAGTGAGTGTTACAGTCTCCCTTGAGATTAGAAGATACCCAAATGCTTGAGACCTGCCTTATTAGCTGAAAAGAAATTTCAGCATGATTGGCTATCAAGAAACAGTATGTGGATTGCACATACTATTGCTTGACGAGCTCCTGTAAATTTTGTGAATAAAAGTAGTCTTTTGAACATTGGCATTTGACAGACTCATTATGCTTTATATATTATGGAATGTAAAGTGAGAAAAATGTGTCTTTCAGTGTAATATAAGTGGTTTCCACAGTCCAGTAGAAGCTGTACGAATGTGGTAAAGACTCTTTTCAGGGATAATTTTTACAGTTCTTTACTGTGTATTCTGCTTAGCACTAGAAATAGATGGAATACTCTCTCCTAAGTATGGCTTCACTGCGACTGCTGTGAAGTAGTCACTCCTCCCACACCCCCAACCTGGAAAATATAGAAGAAAAGATTGCAGTCTGAGGGATGACCCCCATATTTGGTTATTAATAAAAGCAGTTACAGTTCTTTATCTCAGTGGTCTCCAACCTTTTTGGCACCAGGGACCGGTTTCATGGAAGACAATTTTTCCACGGATGGGGGGTCAGGGGGTGGGACAGAGCTCGGGCGTGATGCCAACTACCAACCCCCCTATCAGGGGGGGAGCGGGCAGTGGCTGTAAATACAGATGAAACTTCACTCACTTGCCCACCGCTCACCTCCTGCTGTGCTGCTCCTGCCCCCTTCCCCATTTCCTAAGGTTTTCCATGGAGGGGGAAGGGGGAGGGGGGAGGGGAGGGGGTGGCAGGGGAGCTCTACAGCCTGTTGGGGGGCAGCGCACATGCTGGGGACCTAAGCTCTATCTCTTATGTTTCTTAAGAAGCATAGGTGTAGTAGTATGTCTGTTTAATTTTACAATTATGCTCCTTTCACAGTTACCTGTTTTTAATAAACAATTTTCTTTTAACACTGTTGATGCAGTCTAAGAGCTGTTGGTTGCCAGATACACATACACCATCAACCATCTGGATTTTACTTCCCTGTTCGGCACTTCTGAGAATCTAGATTTTCTGGTGAGATGTCATGTTTTCCAGGGCAGACCTAGGTTTTCGATGAGTCTTGCGTGCTGCATTTGGAAATATAATGGACTCCTCTACTTACTGGGCTTTTTTTTTGGTTTATCTTTTTAACATAAATATTATTTTAATAAATCATAATCGTATACACTTATGGAATATAATACAATGTTTTGATATATTTATACAATGTAGAATAATTATATGAAGCTAGTTAATATATCCATCACCTTGCTTGCCTATAATTTTTTATGGGGAGACACTTTCGAACAACACCCCAGGTGCAATTCTGGGTCCTCAGGTACAATTCTGGGTCCCCAGGCCTACTCAGTGGATGTACTTATATAGTATATAAGTCATTTTCTTATATACTATACTTTCCCTTTTTTTTTTTTTTTGACTCACTTCATTTTGCTGGAACACGTGTGTTATTAGGTTCTTGAAATTTTTTGTGAGACTTTCAGTGATTGAAATGTCTTTTTCTACCTTTCACTTTGAAAGGTAGAAAAAGGTAATGTTTTGACCAATTCTAGAATTTCAGAATGAAAGTCATTTTCTGTTAGAATGTCATAGGTAATTCTCCATTGATCTAGCATCCAGTGTTGCTGTTAAGTTGTCCAAAGCCTTCTAATTCTTATTTCTTTTGGGGGCACCTGTATTTTCAGCCTTTGGATACCTTAAGAATCTTTACTTTAATTCAAGCGTTCCAAATTTTTATGAAGATATGACTTAGTGAGTCTTTCTCCTTTCATTGTACTAATATTTGGATCTTTTTCCTTTAGCTCTGTTTTTTCATTGTGTCCTGTAAAAACAATTTCTTTCCCTCTATATTCTCTATTCTATACTCTCTTCCCAGACTTCTATTAATAAGATATTGGGCTTTATCCAGGGTTATGATAGGCAACTGGCATTTTCTACTGTTTTGGGATAAAAATGAGAGATACGTCACTTCGTGGAAATGCCTTCTAAATGTCTGGCATGTGGGGATTTATCAGGTTTTCTAAATTAAGACCACATATAGCATAAAATATTGAACTACAGGAGACTTTGAGGACATCTTGGTTAATTTTATATCATAGATGAGGGAAGTGAGGCTTAAAGAACTTCAGGCCTGGGCTAGGTTGCTGGAGGAAGGGAGACATGAAGCCACCATCTTTGTTGACATCAAGCCAAGTGCCATTTGTGCGAGTGAGGCCATCTAGACTATACAGCCTCAGTTGCACCAGCCCGGACTAGAATTACTAGCCAATCCACAGAACCGTGAGAAAGAGTAAATGTTTGTGGTTTTAAACTATTAAAGTTTAAGGTGGTTTGTTGTACAGTAGAAGGTAATGATACATAAAGCAAAATGATAAAAATTGGAAATTTAAACATTAATACAATATTTTCTAATCCATAGTCAAATTTTTTCAGTTTCCTAAAAGTGTCTTTTATAACATGTTTTTTTCCTCCCAATCATTGTTCAAATCCAGAATCATACTCTACAATTAGCTATCATGTTTCTTTAATTTCTTTTAAGCTGAAACTCTTCCTTAGCTTATTTTTTTCTTTCATGGCTAACATTTCTATAGTACAGAGTAGAGCGTGCAGAGCAGTTGTATTCATTGAGGAATGTCTTTTAGTGTGAATTTGTGTGATGTTTCCTTATGATTGGATTTAAGTTAATTTTTTTTGTGTGTGTGAGACTACTGCATAAATGATCTTGAATCCTTCTCAGTGCTTTGTACCAGGAGACACCGGATCTTAGTTTGTTTTATTGGTAATGTTAACTTTGCTACTTCATTAACAAGGTGTCCAACCAGATTTCTCCACTGTAATATTACCATATTTCCTTTGCTATTATCAAATAATCTACAGGGAGATATATTGTCTGAATAAATATCTTGTTTCTTAAAAAAAAAAAAAAAACTTCAGAGGGTTGTTCCTATCTGCACAACTAGTTACTGGTAGAATTGAAATTCATTTTCAGTTTAGCAACTCTCCTCTACATCCCACTTTTCAATTTTTGAGGTCTGATTATTTTTGATTGTCGTAAAGCAGAAGTATCAGTGCTATCCTAAGTTATACATCCCTGTTTGATTATACCAGTGTATGATGTCCAAATGCTAGGTGTCCTGTAGACCCACTTACAACATTTTTCTTATGCTAAAGAAATAGTGGAGAATTCCCCAGAGAGGCCAGAGGAAATTATTTTAGAGAGGTTCATAGATCCCCTAATGAACATATCCATTTATCTCAGCAGGTTCATTTACGAAGTCATACCAAGTAGATGAATCCAACAAATCATTCCCAGGTGACAGAATTTGTTCTGCTGGGGCTCTCTCAAGTATGGGAGCTTCGGTTCTTCTTCTTCATTGTCTTCTCTGCTGTGTATCTTATGACTGTAACTGGAAATCTCCTTATTGTGGCCATAGTGACCTCTGACCCACACCTGCACACAACAATGTATTTTCTCTTAGGCAACCTTTCTTTCCTGGACTTCTGCTACTCTTCCATCACGGCACCTAGGATGCTGGTTGACTTGCTCTCAGGCAACCCTACCATTTCCTTTGGTGGCTGCCTGACTCAGCTCTTCTTCTTCCATTTCATTGGTGGCATCAAGGTCTTCCTGCTCACTGTCATGGCATATGACCGCTATGTTGCCATTTCCCAGCCTCTGCGCTACATGCTCATTATGAATCCAACACTCTGTGGACTTCTCATGGCAGCCTCTTGGGTCGGGGGCTTCATCCATTCTGTAGTACAGGTTGGACTGATTATCCGTCTGCCATTCTGTGGGCCTGACAAGCTAGATAACTTTTATTGTGATGTGCCTCAGCTGATGAAATTGGCCTGCACAGACACTTTTGTTTTAGAACTTCTGATGGTATCTAACAATGGCCTGGTGACCCTGATGTGTTTTCTGGTGCTGCTCGTATCCTACACAACACTGCTGATCATGCTCCGAAGCCACTCACGGGAAGACCGCAGCAAGGCCCTGTCCACTTGTGCCTCTCACATCGCTGTGGTGACTTTAATTTTTGTGCCTTGCATCTACATCTATGCAAGGCCTTTTCGGACATTCCCCATGGATAAGGCAGTCTCTGTGCTATACACAATGGTCACCCCCATGCTGAATCCTGCTATCTATACCCTGAGAAACAAGGAAGTGATCATGGCCATGAAGAAGCTATGGAGGAGGCAAAAGGATCTTATCAGTCCCCTGGAACACTGACGCCTGCATTGGCAGAGGCAGGGACCCAAGAATCCAAAAGATGTTTCAGTGTACCAATCTTCTTGAGAAGACCCACAAAGTAGATAAAAATTCTTGCTTATTGCTTCTCTCTTGTTCTTAACCTGACTCAAATTCTGGTGATCTGAACTTTTGCCAAGCTAGAGCGTAGGATGAATGTCATAGAACTGTTCCCACGTGCCTCCTAAAGAAAAAGCATTAAGTGTTATACAGAAGTATTGTTTGGCTCAGAAGGTAGTTTCCAAGATGACCATGCTGAGAAAGCTGGCTGTGCTGAGAAAGTTCCACATGCAGTAGGCATAGTGGTGGTAGATCTGGTGTCTCTTTCCAGGTAACAGTTCTTGGAAATAAAATAGATTTGCCAAGCTCAAAATATTTTTAAATTTCCTGGAGACAAGAAGGATCCATAAGTTACAATAAGAGTAGGACCCTGAGTTCTTATTTTAGGAGACTGAATGTTTGTTAATGAAGAGAAAGGAAATTACCTTGGGCAATTGTTTTCTTCTTCATAGTTTAAGGTCAATTTTGTTGCCATCATTGTCATCATCATTATCATCATGTAAATAACATTTGGTAAGAACTTACTATGTGCCAGGCATTGTATCACATGATTTATATTTGTTATTTATTTTAACTACCTCAACATTCTTATGAGGTAGATATCATTCTCATTTTAAAGATGAATCAGTTACAAAAACCAAGAACTTGTTTCTGGAATCCGGCTCAGGTCTATAGAACTATGGAGCTCAAGTTCTCCATGGTATCTAAAACATTTTCTAGTGTGTAAGGGTCAATGTCGCTTTGTGAGCTTCTATCAGTTAGACTGGCATCATGGAGAGACTTGCTATTTTAAAGTGTTTGAGGTCAAGTGTGGCTGGGAGAGGTATGAAGACTGGATATTGGGATGTGGGGGGATGGTGTAGAAGATGACTCAGAGAGAGCTGAACACGTGAAGAATGTGGAATTGGGGGAGGCGGGTTAGAGAACCAAAGGGGAATTGGCTTGAGGGGACTGCATCCCCCTCGTGTATGGGATGTGTGTGGGCTTGTGTGTGGGAATAGTTTTTTCCACACCCTTGCTCAGAAACTCAGTCTTTTAAATTCAGCTATCTTGTAGTCTGTGTAGATCCACAGTTGACTGCTCTTACTGGCATTCAGCCTCTAGTCCCTAAATAGAGAGTGTTATCAGACAATACATAAATATCCCTAGCAGCTCTGATTCAACTTAAGACAGATAGAGAGATGGTCATGTCTCTCTCTCTCCTGTAATCTCTGTATTCTTCGTCAACATCTTAATTAATCCCTTCTTGATCCAGGTTCCTGTATCTCCTACCACCAAGTTAATCAGTCGACTCTTACATGTATCAAATGACCTACACCTTTTCTATCCTCACCCCCATACCTAAGAATCAGTTTTAAAATAAAATTAAGCAAAGTTTTGTTTATTTAACTTGTTATATGTTACTTAATCTATACTACCCTTCATTTATGTAGTATGAGAAGAGCATGACATTCAGAAAATCTATCTGCCATTTAGCATTAAGTCATTGTCCATTACTTATATTTTAGCAAATTAGAAGAAGCAGAGTTTCTCCCTGCAATAATAAGCAGCTGAGAAAGAATGTTTGATACAAGGGCCTAAAGCATGGGTCAGACTCCAAGAATAAAGGCATAGAGTTAGAGAAAAGGGAGTTGTGATATTGGAAGAGAAGACATGATGGTACAGAGTAAACACTTGTACTTCAGTGGAAAGAGAATTTGGGGATCAGAATAGCCAAGTCAGAGTTCTCTCTCCATGCAGTTAGTTTAGCAGCAAGAGTCTAGTTCTACTTCCATTCTACCATGAACTTATAACAGGGTGACATGTTTGCTTATATAGGGTCTTATGTGCAACTAAATGTAGCTTCTGTATTTTTTAACAAGTGATATTATTTTCGTCACAAGTGTCACCAAGCTGGATAGTAGAGACAAAATAGCTAAAATTATGACAAATTTAGTATGCTTACTTCTATGCCAAAAAAAAAAAAATCGAATAATCTGTGTAAGTAAATGATCATTTTATTTAGGAAATAATTTTGTCCATTAAGATTCTACCTTCTCCCTCTTTCTAACCGTGATCTCTTTTAACGTGGTGTCAAAATATATGGATGGGGTGTGCAGTTTACTTGACCCAGGATGGTGAAGGAAGAAAGAGTTCTCGTATCTATACAGTGTCTTCCGGGTGCTTGGTGATCTCTGCTGCAGAGTGGCTGACCTGGGCTGCTTTCTGGACTGGTGACTGGATATGGAAGCAATTCTATCTCTGAGCACCCCGCTGACCCCTGATGCTGATGTCTGTGAATACAACTCAAAGTTTGGTTTTCCTGTTTGGTCAGGGCTGGTGATGATCCCATTCTAATTAATCTCACCTGAACTTTGGTGTGGATTATAAACCCCCATTGATTCTCTTGCACTTTCTCTATTCATTCTCGGCCAAGCCATAAGGCTCAATCATTTCACTCCTGGCCACTGAGAACCCTATGACCATCCACTAACTCTCACCTCAGGCTTCATCTGTGTCCTGCTTCAGGAGCATCTACCATGTTGAATTCCAGCCATACCACATGGAGAGTGGCCCTTCCTTTGCCTCAGCATCCTGCTTCTCTTCAATGACTTTAATGTCACCACATACAGCTTGCTTTGTGAGCAGCCTGTGGGGCTCTTTCCTTCAAGAGGCCTCATTGTGAAGCAGGGAGAGGCTTCCTGCCCTTGACATTCCCCTCAGTGTATCCCAGAGGCAGCACAGTAAAGGACTATCTGGACACACCTCTGATCATCTGCCTACTCTGCCTCTGCATTCCTTTGTTTCCTCTATTTCCTTTATTCTCTTCCTGTCTGAGCAGGACTTTCTTTAGGTAAAACTCTTATGTTCTAGTAAGTTTCTTAGGCCTAGATCCTGGTGTGTTAAAGGGGGTTAAAGGGAAATAGAAAATCCTTATTTCTCAGCCAAGGTCCATATTTCATGACTATTATCTTCATGAAAATGCTGCCAGACTCAAAACTGATGGATGTCTTGTTGTTCCTGTCCTCGCTCTCTGTCTCTCTCTCTCTTTTTTTCTAGCTATGAGCCTCATGGCGAAACCTTTGGAGTAGAAAGCTTACTGAATGCATGACTTAAGGAGGCAGTTTAAACACTTTGGTTTATTGTTTGCAAAATATTTTCCTGTTATACTACAAAATGGTTCCTATGAACCATAAAATCAATGTGTCTTGGTAGAATGGCAGAAGTTCTGGAAAGGTACAGAGACGATTGAGGAATTATATGACTTTTGCTTAGAGTTCGTGTAGATCTGACCTAAGAGCTTAAACAGCCTTTGCTTACAATGGGATGTAGGAAGCTGAGGAAACTAAAGAGATTTATAATCATACATAGAAAGTATTTTAAGGTTGTTTGACAGATACTAATATGTCTGAATACCCTTTCTTCTAGGAAGGGAATGTAATTTTCTAGGATTAGCTGATTTATTGGTACAGCAAATTGGTAGAGCAATGGCCAAAAAATTGTCACCTTCCTCTTATAGTTCCTACAAAATCGTTACTTACCTCCCAGAAAAGATCATATGGTTCAAGTGGCCCAATGGGTACTGACAGTGATTGAAATTCAGGACAGCGGACTGATCTGGAAACAGGCTAACTTTCCATGCTATTTAGCATATGCAACTTAAGAGTCCACTATGTCCACAGTGTTTTCTGATTCTTCAAATGGCTTGCATAAGACATAGCGAAGTTTATTAGTCTTTCCGACAGTATACAGCAGGGCCTGCCTACTATGCCTCAGTTGTACACACTTAATGTACCCAATGGCAGATACTACATCCATCTCTCTAGCTCTCTTCCTATTTATATCTACTCTCCATATCTTTCTATCATCTATCTATCCATGTTACTACTTAAATACAATGCTAGTGATGGTACTTGGTATTGGAATGTATTAGTAAAGTCTGTTTGAACAGACCTCAATATAATCTACAGTTATTTCAGAATCATACAGAATCATAGACTACCAGAGCCAAAAGAACTTCTAATTATCTAAGTTAGGGTTACAGGCATGGGTTTTAGTGCTCCATAAACAACCTGAAATCATATGTTAAATATAAATAAATCATATGTTAAATATAAATTATTTGGAGGAAAGAGGTTATAAATTTTATGAAATTCTCAAAGAAATATATGATTGCCCAACATATTAAAAATCCCTGATTCAATCCCTTTATTTTACACATGAGGAAGCCAAGGAAACCTGAGAAAGTGATTTGCACAAGTGCAAAAGCAAGTGGCTGTACCATTTTGACTCAATGGTGCTTCTTAAAATGCTCACAACAGAGTTGCGTTGACTGGCTCATGTTTACCTTTCCATCCTCATGTCTTCCTTCTCTTTGCCTCACCATCTATCGTACTGTACATTTTTTTGTTCTCTGAATATGCTCATTGCCCCTCTGAGCCTTTGTGCCTGCAGCTCGTGCAGACATTCACTCTCGGGTTTGTGCACAGACTGGCCCTGCACTTGCACACCCCTGAGAATTGTCTCTTTAAGATATGTTCCCTGGACATATCCCTTGGCTCACCCTAGTCCCAGCCTTGCCTGACACAGTGCCTAAAACGTATTAGGTATTTAATAACATGTCTTAAACGAATGATTGAATGATTGACCCTGAAGTTGGAATCTGTTAGGTAGAATTTGACTTGGAAATTAGGCCTGTCCAAATATTTCACTGGTCTTCGATTCTTCCTTTATGAGATTCCTACAGAAGCTGCTAGTCACATTTAAGAAAATAACAAATGAGAATCAAAGACCCATTTATTACTGCAGACAGAATTGGATTTCCAAATATAGAGGTTCTGGTTAATCCTGTTTGTAATAAATACCCACTCTGGTTGGAAGGCCTCAGAGGGCCCCTTACTCCCCTCTAAGCTCCAAATATGAATCTCCATATGTTAGCATCCTTTGTTTTGCTACATGGTACAGGAGACTGACACAATAATAGGAGTGCTTATTCACACAAGAGGAGGAAGAGGAGCAGCTTTCTTGCCTGGAGGCCACATCCTCATGTGTGCTCTCGAAACCAGAGATTCCACCTCAGAGAAAATGTGTCTTAACCAGAATTCTGAAATTTGACCAGTTGGATGAACCTTCTCCATGGGATGACAGGGCACAAGGAAGATTGTAGGGAGAAAAGTGAAGTCTAAGCTCCATATTCCATGTTGTATATTCATGAAGACCGTCCTTTTATTATATTAGCTGAGAGAAGTACAGGGTGTTGCCTGAGCCCTTTGAACTTTTAACACACTTAAAAAATTTCCAATAAACATTTAATCTCTCATTTGAAAGGAACATTTCCTTTGTGTCCTGATCCTCACAGTTTCCTCACAGCAGTGGGCCTGGGCCATCTCAGGGCGTCTCTCAGCGCTTGCTTCACCTTGTCATTGTGGAGAGAGAAGATGAATGGGTTCAGGAGGGGTGTGACGATACAGCTGAGGACGGAGGCACCTTTGTTGAGCAGCATGGACTGAGCCTCCAACATGTGGATGTAGAGAAAGATGGAGCTGCCATAGACGATGACCACCACTGTGAGATGTGAGGCGCACGTGGAGAATGCTTTCCTTTGCTCGGCGGCTGTGGGGGCCCTGAGGACGGTGGCCAGAATGCAGACACAGGAAACTGAGGTCAGAGCCAGTCAGCCCAACAACACCGAGGTGGACAGCACGAAAGCCACCAGCTCCAGCAGGCGGGTGTTCCCACAGGAGAGTCTCAGCAAGGGCCAACTGTCACAAAAGAAGTAGTCAATACCACTGGGGCCACAGAAAGGCAGGCTGACCATGAGGATGGTGGGGCAAAGGACCCAGAGGAATCCAGCTAACCAGTAGGCCAGCACCAGCTGGGAACAGACAGGGCTGCTCATCAGGATCTCATAGTGGAGCGGTCGGCAGATCGCCAAGAAACAATCCAGAGACATGACGGCTAGCAGGAAGAAGTCGGTGGTGCCTAGGAGGAAGTAGAGGTAGGACTGCATGATGCAGCTGACAAATGAGATGGCATGATCCCCTGTGAGGAGGATGACAAGCATCTCGGGAACCACAACAGATACCAGCAACAGTTCCAGGAAGGATAGATTCCGCAGGAAGAAGTACATCTGTGTGTGTAGGCTTCGGTCTGTCCAGCTGAGCACAATAATTAGCAGGTTGCCTGTAGCTGTTATAACGTAGGTCACCATTAACCCAGGAACATCAAGAACCGCAGGATGCTGCTAGTGGGGAAACCCAGAGGGACAAACTCTGTTATCTGAGTCCAGTTTTCAGGGCCCATCTCCAGTCACCTGCGGGGGGAAATGAAAGAGAACTTTGTAACTGGTCTATAGCTACCAATCATCATTTAATCAATCAATAAAATCCTATCAAGTATACCTAACACTGTTTCTTACATTCTGAGAGTATATTGATCTATATTTCTGCCTGCAAGTGACTTACAAAGACAGAAACAAATTGTGATAGCAAGCAGTAAAGCAATGATAACATGGATGATATTGTACACAATTACATATTAGGAAATTTATACCATATGTAATATCTCTTTTCTGGATACACTTAAAGGTAGGTTTTACTGTTCTCATAGATAAGGAAAAGATGACTGGGAAAGGTAGTGACTCCTCTATGATCAAATAGAGAGCAGGTGGTAGAAACAGAATTTCACAACAAGCCTCTGTGACTCCAACACACATGCTACTTCCACTGTTTTATATACTTAGGCAGAGAACCGCGTGGGTACTATGGTCTTAGAGGAATCCAGGGGAGTAGAGAGATCAGAGGAGACCTTAGAGAATAAATGTACCATGAACAAAATTTTCATGGCATTAAGAATACTTATTAATATTTTAGTATTAGTGGCCCTTAATGTGTCCAGGCTTAACATAAAATAACAGAATTAAAAAATCTGGGCTTTCAGTACCTTTACAAATTTTATTTTCATTAATCAGCCAGAAAGCCAAATAAGATTGGACTGTGCAAAGCTCCAACAGTGTCATAAAGTGTTCTTTTTCTTCTTTTCCCCCCATCCAGACTTCCGTAGGTTACAAGAAATCCCTCTCCCTAGTGGAACAGTTACCAGCCTTCTCTCAGTCCCGTCTCTCCCAACATTCTAATGGCATAAGATGGGGAGAGGGAGAGGGAACGGTATCAAAAGAGATTAACGTATCAACCCGCCTCTTCAACTTTTGCCTTCATTTGGAGATCCGTTCATCTTGTCCTTGGAACTTTTGGCAGTTTGTAAAATTCATCCATAAATTTTTTGAAGGATGGGGTTTCACTAGACGTCTTGGTTCCAGGATTCTTTTTGTGTTTTGTTTTCACATCCAGCACCAAATATTCAGAAGCACACATAGATCGTGCCTAACAATTAGGGAAAGGAAAATATCCTAAGACAGAAACAATAAAAATTACCATCAAGTTACTTTCTTTAATTGACAAAGCATGAAGTGCAGAGGGCTTAGACAAAATTTAATCTAGAATCATCTATTACTCCACACTACCAGTGTTAATGATGAGGAGCATAGATACTTTCTCAATTCTGTCTGAAGCTACTTTAACAAAGAGCATCTACTGAGGCCAGGAATACAGGTTTGAAGGGTGAAGGAGAGAGACACTCAGGGAATGTTCTGTTTGTATCAATCTGAGCAGGAATAAATCCTGAGATTTAAGTAGCTAGCTAATAATCATGCCTCCTTCTGCTAGTCTGGGGCCTATATCTGTAAAATCAAAGAAATACCTTAATAAAACCAATAAAAGGATACTAGAGCACAGTTTCAGGATAATATAATCATTTCAGATACGGAAAGTGTGCTACTGTGGCTATTTCCGAAGTTTAAGGTAAATATTATTAAAAGTAATTTATAAAACCTAACTGTCAAATACTCAATATCAGCTTCTAGCTACTGTGTGTTATTCAACATTCCTTTAATAGTTAACCTGAATAAGTACTGATTAGTTCTTGAGTATATTCATCAGTTGGTTCATTATCTCTCACGTGACTCCAGGTAATAACAATATCATCCCTTATATCCATGTTTAAAACTTTGTCACTTTGAATCTCAACATAATGTGTGTGGCTTAGAGTCTAGGATAATTTGCTTAATGTCACACAGTTAGAAATTGTTTGTGTTATTGTTGGAATTTTTTAATGCAAAATTATACTGCTTGACAAGATGACAGTCAGTGAAAGGAATTAGAGCTGTAAGGGGCATGCACACACACACACACACACACACATTTTCATTGACTCAATGACTTAATTTACACAATTAGCTATTATTATAGTCCAATTTGCAATTGAGCAAACTATAACACAACAGGTTTAAAAAAAACTCTGAGGTTGAATTGGGATGCACGTTTAATCTTATCTGACTCTGGTGTCTGACCATGGCACTAGTAAATATGACTATGAAACTTGAACCTGCCAGGGGGAAGAGGATATGGATTTGGAATGCCACAATATAACGATGCCTCACAGTAGTACCAGCTAGAGTTTATTGAGTAGTTACTATATGGCAGAGACTTTGCATTCATTTCATTGTTAAATCTCTCAGCAACCATACAAGGCATTATTATTAGTTTGACCCTACAGTCAAGGATTAGGATTAGGGGGATTAAGGACCCACATTAATGAGTAGTAGAGTTAGTGATTACAATTTTAGACAGTCTGAATTCAGAGCCTGAACTTTTACCTGCTAAACCATAAGGTTTTATATGAGAGAGTATGTAAGAATTTGATTTGATACCAACTTCCACTTCTTATCTTACTTCATCTGTTGACTAATGATAGAAATTCTGCACATAAAAATGAATTGTTGTACTTTAAAGATTTGATCTTGAAACAATGAAAACTCCCTTTAGGATGTGTGTTAGATTGGGCCTTATGCAAGGGACTTTTAGCTCCTCCTCCAGAGCAATGGAAGGCAGGGGTTATGGCCATGAACACCACTCCCCATTCCTAGAAGATGAACTTCCTTCCCTGAACCTTGTCCTTCAAGTTCTATCACAGGATATGCTGCATTTATATCATGTAGAAAGTGAAACATTCTGCTTGGATACAAAGAATGAAATATTAATCATGCTTTATTTCTAACCACTAACTAGTTATAGATATAGAATCACATTCAAGTACCTCCCTATTTTATCAATCCCCAGTAAGTATTCCCTCAAGGTATTATACATTTTGTTTGTTATCCTAAATCTGATGGAATCATAAAAACCAGTCATCTCCTTTCTGGAAGATGGGACTTCCTGCCAGGCTTATCATAAACTTGTACTTACCAGACCCTTCCTCAATGCCTTCCTACACATGGACCATATAGTCTTGCAAATTTCTCCTGGGCTGACTGATGTGTGTATTTAGGCTGCCAAACCTCATTAGTCCTTTCATGCCTCCCTCGGCCAAATCCTTCCCATCCTACTGACAACAGCATTGCTTGATTTGTTTCTCTTTCCACTCTTTAGTTGTATTCCTGGCATCTTGGTGTTAGAATGAATTTCACATCTTATTAATGAAGGCTACATCTAGACTTATTGAATTTTTCCTAAGAGCATGGGAAACCTACATCAGAATCACCTAGTTTCTTTAAAATTCTAATTTCTAGGCTCCACCTGTAAAAATGCCACCGTTCTCTAGGGGTAGGGACCAGAAATACACATTTTAAACAATTTCTCTGAGTTATTCTTATTTACCCAGAAGTTTGAGAAATATTGGTTTTGGAGATAAAGAAGAGTGTCGAGCAGGTTTGAGTATGATTAGGTAAAGGTGTAAGGAGAGGTAAGTTGGAGAATGAATGTAGAAGAGCCCAGGTATTGGAGCCTGGGTTTTCTAAACTAAAAACGTCACTAACTTTCTAAGGTTATAGAACTAACTTTACAGGCGAACCAGAGCAGCAATAAATCCAGGCTTCTGAATTCGTAAAACACTCTAGATAGCTATCTTATGCTCTAATACATGAATAGACATGCAGAGATTATTCTTTTCAGGTGTGGGCTGGCTAAATACTACCATAAAAGTGAGATTGAACACTTGCTATGTGCCAGGAATTCTACTATTGCACATACAAAGTTGAATAAGCTGTTGGGAGCCCATAGTATACTAAGGGTTAGATACATGTAATACAAAGGATAAATCCCGTTGGAACTCAATTAAGGCCATGATAAAAGTAGAATCAAAGTCTTATGGCGGAAGAAAAAGGGAAGGTGCATATTTTGTTTGGGGGCAGCGTGAAACACTTCATAAAGTTAGGAACTGGACATTTAAAGATAAATTTTTCCAGATCAAGAAGAAATGAGAGTCTTTTAGGTTTAAAGTAACCAAATACAAAAAATATTGAGTTTTTTCAATGTGAAAACGAGATTATGAAGATAATCAAGTTACTGCTTAGAATGCACTTGTAGTCATTATATAAGTATATGCTGCTTTAAAGAAGAGAGCATACTGTTCACTGAATGAAAAAATGATTTAAACCTGATGGGCTTAAGGGCTCATAGGAGCAGAAGCTGAGTTGGCTCTTAAGATAGAAGAAATTTAAACTTTATCGTTGGATCTTTCCTATCTCTGATAGTAATACCGTAATATATCTATTATATAATATTCTTGCTTTTGTGTAATTGTCCAATAATCTTATCAATGTGTTAAAGAGAGATGTGAATATTTTGAGATATTTGCTTCTTATATAGAAATACTTTAAGTCTTAAAGGCTTTAAGATAAAATGGCTAACACTGTAATTGTGGATTCAAAAAAAAAATCCTTGCAATTGTTTATTTTGAGTAGGGTACTTTGTCTTGTGCTCTCTCAAATATAATAGGTTACCAGTTTCTCCTATGCGAGTAAAACTTGATCTTCACGTGAAACTTCAGTGAGTGCTTAAGATAAGATGTTCCAAAAGCTGGGGGCTTAATAGATACTTCAGCCCCTAATAAAAGATAAAATTGTTAGGCTCATTTTCTGGGTACTCAAAACATGAAAATCAGAACTTCTCATAATGCAATATTGTACTTTATGAGCTCAAATATTGGTTTATCTCAATAGACCAATAGCTGAACTCAATAGCCGAATATACTAATGGAGGGTTCCCATTCCTATCATCTATCAGGAAACAGATATTGCATAGCTGCAATGAGATGTACCATATTTTTCAATATTCCTAATCTATATGCCTTAAAATACTTACAGCCAAAACTCCTTAATTCCAAAGAGTCCAGTTCTAAGTCAGAAATAAGAATAACTTTGGGGTATACAAAAATGCCTGAGAGAGGAGCCTGGTGTAAGTTGACCCTTGTACTTGCTCCAATGCTGCATTGGAGGATTCTTCCCTTGGCCAGTTTGAAGGATGTGCACTCAGAGGACCTATATGGCTCCTGTCTATGGTCAGTAGAACACAATGAAGGCTTCTTGCATCAACAGGTTTTTTGCTTCAAGTAACACCAAGCAAAACTCCTTTACAGTGTTGTAAGAGAATTTAATATAACTTTGCATCACTATTTCTTCACACAATTAAAATTTACTTTAACTTATTTGAATGAAAAGTCCCCATTGGGAACAACTTTGACCCAACTTCACTAAAAATAAACAGTGTAATTAGTCCTTTGAGGCTATAGGGGGTGAGATGTTTGAGATTTGTTATGGGGTGGGAACTGTACTTTTTCAAACAAAAGATAGAGCTATTTCATGGGTACAGGGGTGGAAGAAAATTTGTTACTGCATTCGAATTTTGGGAAATTCTCTTAAACTAGGTAGTGACTTGGTGAAGCCTTGAGTATTTTGACCATGTAATGAAATTATAAAAATTAAATATCTACATGTAATCAGCCCTAGTAACAAAACCCACCCTATTTTCAGTGAGCACAGGACATTGAGTCACGTACCAGTTCTGGTATATAATACTTACATGAACTCAGGTAAGTTACTTAGATTCTCTGAGCTTCAGTTTTCTCATCTATAAAATGGGTTTTACAGAACTTTCAAGACAAGAGTTGCATGTAGTGTGCACTTAGGTGATCAACAGAGATTAGAAAAAGCATTTGACTCTTGCTCATCATGGCGCAGAACAAATGAAAATTCTCTTCTCATTTATATAAATTGTATATAAGTATCCACTTTCCAAATTCTCTGCCTACTACACCCACTCTCACTGACAAATGTTGAACTGTAGCGCACTAAAACCGCACTGTGAACTGTTATGAGCCTGCACTTTTCTAGGTGTGTTTCTATTGAAACACTCTGCACACTCCAGAGCATGAAATAAATTGCATATAGCATTGGCTTAACCAAGATTCATTACAATATAAAGGATATATTTTACAGTTTCTTGATGATTGTCCAAAGTTGGTTGGAATTGGGAAATGAAAAGTCATGTCAAACTGTGTATTGGGAATTTTTATTTTTGGCAAATTGTGTTTTTTCCCTCTCTCCATGAAAATGAGAAGTTATTTTATGTGTCTCTTAAGGGTTCATATGCTAAAGATATTATGGTTTTAAATATTCAATAGATAAGTAACAATAATCAAAATTATCTATCAGGGGAAAATTTTTTAATTATTCTATGATCCCTAAATCTTGCCTCATTAAATAACATAGAGTGGTGAGTTCAATAAAAGCTATTCATTTTTAATATGGAAGAAGAGGGTTAGTGAGGGACCAGCCTTGTATGTCCCCAATGTATTGAATACTGGGGTGGGCACTGTTGATGAGCTTGTTCCACCTTTAGTCTATCTTCCCTGGTGGATCATATCCATAGAAAACTTGGAATTTCAGTCTAAAATCTGTTTCCTATGCAAACCTGGTGATTTTGTAAGCACTTATTTCCCTATCATCCTTCTTGCTTAAAATTCCTAAAATCTTTTCTATTTTCTTCACTGAAAACAATTAGGGCTCCTAACCAATCCAAATCTTAATTAGGATGGACTTCTGGGAACTATGGCAAATAATTACCTTATCCAGAGGATATTTTGGTGTCCTACATAGCCCCAAAGTCTTCCCTCATAGGAACAGACCAAGAAACAAACAAAAAAAAGGGTCCAAAATGGATTGTTTAGCATTATTCTGATATCTGTATTCATCCTGAGAAAGAATGCCCTTATGTGACAATATTTCTTAGAACAAAGATGGAATATCCATCTGAGAGGAGGTTGGGCTCATTGCTAATTTTTTAAAAAGGAAATGCATTTATTTTTATTTTATTTTAACATGCTTACTTATTTTGGTTTAATCCATATTAATGGATTAGGGAAAACTGAAATGTCTATTGATTAGTTGAATTATCTCAAAACTACTCTACAACATTAAATTATTCTCTGGGAGGTTACCCACATTAAGAATATATGTTGAGGCCGGGCGCGGTGGCTCATGCCTGTAATCCTAGCACTCTGGGAGGCCGAGGCGGGTGGATCGCTCAAGGTCAGGAGTTCGAAACCAGCCTGAGCAAGAGCAAGACCTCGTCTCTACTATAAATAGAAAGAAATTAATTGGCCAACTAAAAATATATAGAAAAAATTAGCCGGGCATTGTGGTGCATGTCTGTAGTCCCAGCTACTTGGGAGGCTGAGGCAGGGGGATTGCCTGAGCCCAGGAGTGTGAGGTTGCTGTGAGCTAGGCTGGAGCCATGGCACTCACTCTAGCCTGGGCAACAGAGTAAGACTCTGTCTAAAAAAAAAAAAAAAAAAAAAGAATATATGTTGAAGTATGTGAAGTATGTAACTTTCTAGATCATTTTCTGG
>CAUYRT010002356.1:0-82303 GCA_963574885.1 Lepilemur ruficaudatus
CTTTGACAGAGTAGGTTTTTGAATGTAACGAGATAAGTCAACTTGAGTGGTAATATATTTTGGGAAATCAGCTCACTACAAATTGTGACTGTAAACATTGTACTGTAAATGCTTTGTAGTTTTCCCCCAATAAAAAAAAAATGAAAGAGTATAGAAAAATAATAAAGAAAAATCAACAAAACCTAAGGTTGGTTCTTTGAAAAGATCAGCAAAATAAATGTCTTTAACTAAATTGACAAAGAGATAACTCACAAATTATTAAAATCAGAAATGAAAGAGAGGACATCACTAACGACCTTACAGAAACAGAAAGGATTATGAATGAATATTATGGGCACTTGTATGACAACAAATAAGACAACCTAGTTAAACTACATAAATTTATAGAAAGAAACACACTATCAAAACTGACTCAAGACAAAATAAAATACGTGACTAGATTCATGACAAGTAAATTGAGTTATCAAAAAGTTCAGTAGAAAAACATTGAAGACTAGATGTTTCATTGGTAAATTCCACTATTTTAAGAAGAATTAACACCAATCTTTCACAAACTCTTCCTAAAAGCAGAAAAGGGGGGACACTTCCCGACTCACTCTATGTTGTATAAACGAGCCAAGGACGGCGCCTGTGTGTCGGCCCTCGGCTGTTCCTTCTTCAAAGACGGCCGAGACCTGTTAGCTCAAAGCTCATCAGAAACAAACTCAAATTTTTACATTCAGTTGATTTAAATAAGGTCCAAGTAAGCAGATCTTTGCCATGTAGAGTTCACCTGTTTTGAACACCCTGTGAAACTGCACCCAACATCTGCCAACCATAGGTCAAAGTAAACCTTATAGCTATAAAAGACCCAAAGCCACTGCTGCTTTTCGGGCTCTCTGGTCTAGCTAAGATGCCTTGCCATGGTGCTGGGCAACATTACCTATAGATTCAAACCCCTCTCCGATCCTCCTTTCCATCAGAAGTTCCCTTGACCTTCTCCTCTCCGGGCAGTGGTCCCCACACTGTAGCTTCCGGATGATCTCATGCTATGAAGTACTTCCCTTACATGCCTGTCAAAACATCAACTAAGTAAAGCCCATGTGTGCGACTGCCATCTGTGGTCATCTTTTTCCTTGATTATTCCCTGAATTTCACCAACTCACTATTGGTCTGCATTACTCTGATTCCAAAACCAGACAAAGTAATCATAGGAAAAGAAAACTACAGACTATATCTCTTATAAAAAATAGACATAAAAGTCCTCAACACAATGCTAGCAAACTGAACCCAGAAACAAAAAGGATGCTACACTATGACCAAGTGGAAGTCATTTAGTCAACCAGGAATGCAAGGTTGGTTCAACATACGAAAATCAATGAATGCAATTCATGGAATAAATAAAATTAAAGATGAAATCACATGATAATGTCAATGGATAAAGAAAAGGCATTTGACAAAATCCAATACCCTTTCATGCCAAAAACACTCTACAACTAGAAATTGAAAGGAAATTGCTCAACTTGGTAGAAAGCAGCTATGAAAAATCCACAATTAACAGCATCCTTCATGTTAAAGAACTGAAAGCTTTTGCCCTAAGATTGGAAACAAGGGAAGTATGTGTACACTTGCCATTTCTATTCAACATTGCACTGGAGATTCGGCCAGGACCATTAGGAAAGAATATTAAATAAAAGGCATTCATATTGGAAAAGAAGAGGTAAAACTCTCTATTGGGAGATGACATGATCTTGTATACAGAAAATATCCTACTTCCACACACACAAATCATTAGAGCTAAGAAATGAGTTCTGCAAAATTGCAAGATACAAGATTGATATAAAATAGTAATTATATTCATATACATTTAAAATGAACAATCCAAAAATAAAGAAAACAACTGCATTTGCAGTTACAGCAAAAAGAATAAAATATTAAGAATAAGTTTAACAAAATAAGTGCAAGACATACATTGAAAACTACAAAGTATTGAAAGAAATTAAGGGAAATCTAAAGAATTAAGGGAAATCTAAAGAAATGGAACATCATTTTGTGTTCATAGATTGGAAGACTTAATATTGCCAAGATGGCAGTAGTGCCAAAATTGATCTACAGATTCAACACAATTCCTTTCAAAACCATAGCTGCCTTCTGTAGAAACTGAGGAGCTGAACCTAAGGGCCAGAACAGCCAAAACATTCTTGAAAAGGAAGAATGAAACTGGAGGATCAACATTTTCTGATTTCAAAACTTGCTACAACGCTATAGTAATCAAGACTGTGTTGTGCTGGCATAAGGACAGAAATACAGATCAATGGAATAGAATTGGTAGTCCAGAAATAAACCTGTACATTTATAGTCAACTGATTTTCAGCAAAGATGCTAAGGCAATTCAATAAGGAAATAATCTTTTCAACAAATGGCATTGCTAACAACTGCATATCTACATGCAACAGAATGAGGTTAATATAAATAAAGTTAATACAAAAATTAACTCAAAATGAACCAAAGACATAAATATAAGAGCTAAAACTATAAAACTCTTGGAAGAAAATTTGGGTGTAAATCTTTGTGATAATTAGGTTAGGCAAAATTCCCTTAGATATGATAGCAAAAATTCAAACAAGAAAAGAAAAAATATATCAATTGAACTTAATTAAAATTAAAAATGTCTGTGCTTTAAAGGACACTATAAAGAAATTGAAAAGGTAATCATTAGAACAAGAGAAAAAATTGCAAATCATATATTTGATAAGAGTCTAATATCCACACTGTATAAAGAAATTTTACAACTCAACAACAACAAAAAGACAAACAACCCAATTAAAAACTAGGCAAAGGATATAAATAGGTATTTCTCCAAGAAGATATACAAATGCTCAATAAACACATGAAAAGATGCTCAATGTCATTAGTTGCCAGGAAAAAAGTAAATCAAAACCACAATGAGATACTACTTTATATTCTAGGATAGTTATAATGAATATGATAGACAATGATAAGTGTTGACAACGATGTGTGGAAATTGGAACACCTCTGCATTGTTGGTGGGAATGTAAAATGGCGCGATCACTTTTGCAAACAGTTCTGCAATTCCTTAAGAAGTTAAAGATAGCGTTCCATATGATCCAGTAATTCCACTCCTAGGTATATATCCAAGAGAACTGATTACATATATCTACACAAAAACTTTCACACAAATGTTCAAAGCAGTATTATTCATAAGAGTCAAAATGTGGAAACAACCTAAATGTCCAGCAATTGATGAACAGATAAACCAAAAGTGTATCCATACAGTGAAATATTAAGCAATAAAAATGTAAGCATGTATTGATACATGCTACAACATGGATGAACCTTATACACATTATGCTAGATGTTTGTGGGGACGGATGTCCAGATTGCCCTGATTTGATCGACACTGTATGAATGTATCAAAAAACACGTGCCCTATATATATGTACAAGTACTATGTATCAATAAAAAAGAGAAACAAAAGGCATGTATTGTAGGATTCCGTTTATATGAAGTGTCCAGAATAGGCAAATTCATAGAGACAGAATCTGGACTAGTGGTGTCCAGGGAGGAGAAAATGGGGAATGGCACCGTAGTTTACTGAGGCGATGAAATGTTCTGAAATTGACTGTGTTCATGATTGCACAACCTTAAGAATACACTAAAAACCACTGAATTGTACATTTTAAAATAGTACATTTTATGGTGTGTGAATTAGATCTAAATTTTTAAAAGGGATCTAAATTTTTAAAAGAGATCTCAATTTTTAAAAGAGATCTTAATTTTTAAAAGACGGCATAGAAAAGAATCATCTGGCTGGGCACGGGTGGCCCATGCCTATTATCCTAGAACTTTGGGAGGACGAGGCAGGGGCATTGCTTGAGTCCAGGAGTTCAAAACCAACCTGGGCAACATAGTGAGACCCCCATCTGTACAAAAAAATAAGAAAAATTAACCAGGCATGGTGGTGTGCACCTGTAGTCCCAGCTACTCAAGCGGTTAAGGTGGGAAGATCGCTTGAGCCCTGGAGTTGGAAGGCTGCAGTGAGCTGTGATGCCACCACCGCACTCCAGCCTGGGCGAAAGACTGCAACACTGTCTCTTAAAGAAAAAAAAAAAATCATATGAGTTTTAAAGAAATTAAGAAAACAAAAAGCCTATTATGCTAATACACACATTTACCACTCCTGGTGATTTTCATTCTTTCTTGAAGATCTGATTTTCCCTCTGGCATTTCTGCACAGCCTGGAGAGCTCCTTTAGCACCAGCACTTCGGGTGGTGCAGACGTGCTGGCAGCACATTTTTAGTTCTTGTTTATTTGAAAATGTCTGTGTTACACCTTTACTCTTAAGAGTATTTTCGCTGATTGACAGGTTTTCTTTTCTTTCAGCACTTTAAAGAATTCCACTCACTTCTGGAGTTTGTTCTCCGCCTTAATGAGAAATCAGCGATAACTCATATTGCTGTTGCCCTCTGTGTAATGTGGGTTTTGTTTTTCCGGCCACTCTCAGACTTGCTTTCTCGCTGGTCTTTGGCAGTTTGACTATGATGTACAGCAAGTTCTCACTTAACGTCCTCAGTAGGTTCTTGGAAACTGCAATTTTGAGCAAAATGATATATAACAAAAACATTTTTTTTCTTATCAACGTTATAAAAGAACAATGTTGAACAAAACAATTTTATTCAAGGACCTGTTATACGTTGTTTCACTTAAAGTCACAGTTTCCAAGAACCTATCAAGGACATTAAGTGAGGACTTACTATATGTAATAATCCTAGGTGTGGTTTTCTTTATAGTTATCCTACTTAGGACTCATAAGCTTCCTAAACGTGTAAATTCTTTTCTTTCACATATGAAAGGCTTTTTGTCCCCACACTGCTGTATTTTCATTTTTTAAAATATTCTTCCCTGTGTTCTTGAGAATAGGTAATATCTACTGAACTAATTTTGAGTCCCCTCTTTCTTTTGTTAAATACAATTCATATTACAAACCCATCCGGTGAATTTTTGTTCTCAATATTTTATTTTTCAGATCTATTTGGCTCTTTTTGTTTCTAATTGCCAATTAATTTTCTATTTCTTAATTCGTTATGAGTATACTTTCCTTTATATCCTTGAGCATAATAGCTACTTTTGTATCCTCGTGGCTGGACTATCTCAGTATTGTCTCTGTTGATTGCTTTTTCTCTTGCCTCTGGGTCACACTTTCCTACTTTTTCGTAGGCATGCATATTGACACAGGATCGCACCTGGACATTGCGAACAGGCAGCGTATGCAGTTTGGGCAGTGTGTATGCCAAATATGAGGCTTTCCCTCTGTGGCTTTCTCCTTTCTTGAGTTTTTCCCTCATTTTCCAGTGCTGTGGTCCCCCACACCTCTTCCTTCTGGTTCTTCAAGCCAGTGAGACTGTGGGTTTACCTGCGCTTCGGCCAGCAAGCAGGTGCTGACTGGGGTCAGCTCAGAGGAAAACGGCCATAAAAATTGGGAAACTCACTCAGTGTTGTTTCTTTCTTCCCAGTGTTCACCCTCCTCCAGTTTCTGCCTGTTTCTGATTACTCTGAGCTGCCATCAAGGAGATGATTGCTGTATTTTGTCCCAAGTTGACAGATACTACTACTTGGAGGGTTGGTCTGATCACGCCACTATTAGCAGATACGGGTCCCTCTGATTGGGTGGCAACAGTGGTGAATTCCATCCGCATAGTAATCATGCTTTGAGAAAAGGAGTGACAATTAGGAATGGCATACATGCTCAGGAATCATATGTGGGCCTGTGGGGGGGTGTGTGTGCATGAGTATTGCAGAGGCCAATAACCGCTTACCCAACTGAAGAAAGTTTACATCTAAGAGCTGAACATAGAAAACTTAAAGATATGCACTTAAAATTGAGTGAGGATTGTGGAACAGAAATGAGATGAGGGCAGGAGTAAAAGGATTAGGTAGGCATAGACCTTTGGAGATTGCGAGCGAGTCTCAGGTATGAAGGAGTCAGTTGAGATGCCTCCAGAGTTCCCAAGCATTGCTCCGGCCCACAAGTCACAATGTAGTTTGTCCAGACTGAAGCCAAGCAGTAATAAAAAGCTTTTTGCTATGACCACATACCTGCCTTGAGTATCTACCTTGCCCCTGGGCTGCAAAAATCCATTGGTGCTTGGAAGGGATAGACAGGGAACAAAACAAAACTCTTTACAGTCCCCAGGTAGGGTCAGTTCATCATTAAAAAGAGCTTGTACAATTTGATATTGAAAAATCTTATTCAGGATTGTAACTATCCACAACCTGAGCACATGGTCTCACAAGAAATTGTTTCTGTTTTCCAGACGGACCTAGATGGAAACTACGTGCACGACAATGCTAGAAGAGCCACTGCGGATCACCTAGCTCAACACCTTCGTTTCCGAGAGGACACCGAGGCCCAGAGAGATGAAGCAACTCATCAAGGTCTCACAGCTCCAAAGCAACAGAGACAGGACTCAAGTCCAGGGTTTCTGACCCTGAGTCCACGACACTGACCCTTACTACTTCACTGGGACATTGAAAAACTGTAGCTCCCACAGAAGGGTTTATACGGAGTGAGAGATGCCTTTCTTTCACATATAACTGCAAAAGAAATCAAGGCTCTTATTTACGAAACAGCAATTCTTGATAACTCTTTTCAGTCATTTAAGAGTTTGCCAGCTGGTGTCTGTGGAAAGCTATGCTACCACTTCACTAGCCCATTAGCTATTTCAGTAAATGTATCGTTATTTGTCATATTTGTAAAAATAGACTCCAAATTCAAGTTGGTACATATTTTTATTCATCATGCGGGTCTGAGAACCCACTTAGCTAATGTGAGCATCACAGTCACCTTTCAAATAAAAGATCTGTTTTGGTAAATAACCTTTCTATTGGCAGCACACTACCGGCCTCTGTATTTCTAAAGAAATCTTTAGTTCTGTTGCTGTGTATTTTCAAGTTAAAGTGGCTTTTTCAGGACGTTAAAGGAAATTTTCATAATTCTTAAAGACATGCAAATCATTCGGGGATTTAAAAGGCATCCTTTGAATAATGTTAAAATGCTTGTATTAATATTACCTACTAGCTTAGAAGGTTCCTGAAAGTAAGGGCCATTACTTGTTCATTATTGCATTTCCAGCATCACGCATGGTGTCTATAACATAATCATCACCTAATAGACATTTGTTGAATGACTAATGGGTGTACAAATGAAAAGATCTTTCTTTCAGGTGACTCCATTACAGCAAAGCAGCTATAGGATTGAATTTCTTCATCTCCAGGTAGCAGCGTTGAACCTGGACATACAGCCACACAAAGGTTTCAGACACAATTTATCAGGATGCATGCTGCTTCCTCCTTCCTTCAAGTTCAACTATAAAATCCCCATTTTGTTGGGGGGGAGCATTCACATGAAACGATAATGGTCAGTAGCAGAATCTATTTGGAAAGGAGATTGAAAAGTATAGAATAAGCTAAGCTTTTGTTTATTTCTTTCTTTTCCATATCTCTATGCTTTTATATACATAAAACATATCAGAGACCTTCAGGTAAAAAGCTTTCCACAATATTTCATTTGTCACAGAAACCACAATGCTGTAGACTTTTTGAAAAGAGGTAGAATGTCTTCTTTTATATACCAGGACAATGTCATCCTTATATTTCAGGATTTATCACTATGCAAATTACATGGTAGGTGTTCACTAAATATTAGTAAACTGAGATCATAAACAAATACATCAATAGGTATATCCTACTCTGAGTCAATTTGACATTTTCTTTATGCCTTAATCTCAGTTTACAATCAACCTTATAGAATCCCATCTCTGCAGAAAATTAGGTCCTTCTGTAGTATCTTTAAAATAAGACACTTAAAACTACGTTTTGCATGAAGTTAAAGTTATAATTTTAGAAACAAACAAAATAGTTTCCTGTGTGTTAAAGGACAGGTTTCTCCTGATTTTGTATCTTTTCACAAGCATCCCTTATTATCAAATCAAACCCCTTATTATCAAATTAATGTGTACCACTAACAAAGCTCACAGTTATTTGAGAGCCAGCAGATGGACATATATCTCCCTAGAACCTTAAGAAAACACTGCACTGAGCTCTTGCGAAAACTGTTCTAGTTCTTGAGCTTAAACTAAACAATAGAGACCCTCAGTCAACACCAATGAAGGACCTTAGAGCCCTGAAGAAGAAAACCGAATTGTTTAGCACCTTTACATGACATTGTCAACTTCCTCAGTGTAGCCAAAACTGGCACATAAAGGGCAGGTAAGCACCTTGGATTTGGGTGGGTGTGTTTTATTGTTGCTTTGCCCTTTTCTTGGTCAACATCTAACAACAGAGGACAGTGGTTCCACATATCAAATTTAGGGCTGTTTTCAATGTAGTAGCCAAGTCTGAAATTAAAAATCCAGGCATGTTCCTAATCTCCTGTTTAATGACTTCGCCCACAATGCACAAATGCAGGCAGCAGTGTAGCAATGACTCCATGCTAAAAGCCCAAGCTCATCCTTTTTGGAACCTAATCAGTGATGATGAAGAGTTAGCCAAGCTTCTTTAGAGAGTGTTCCATTTATGAGCTTCATTAATAACAGTAATAGGCAAAAACCTGTCCCAATTGAAGAAAGAATTGCCCTACAAGATGTAAATAGACTGCTGTGAATGTTCATCAACCACATTTTCTGTTGGAGCTGAGACTGAACAGAAATCTATGTTATTACTCATATTACTCATTAAATTTATATTTTTCCTATTAGTGTTCCCAAGATCTGGCCAAGGTGTCTTTGAGAATTCTAATGCCCAGGCTCATTTTCATCTTGCTGAAGGGGGAACATGCCAAATAGTGTGCAGAGTAAAAGATCTTTCACTTGTTCTCCTCCCACTTCTTCCTGCCCCTCTAACTCCACCTCAGACTCCTCCTGGACCTCCTGGGCCTCCAAATCGATTCTACCTAGTGTCCTGGCCCTTGGAATCTGCCCACACCAATCCATCACCTGCTCTACTGCCAAGTGATCATCTCCTTCAAACCATGTCTGTGGCCACCAAATGAAGTCCAGCTTTGCCTGACACACAAGGTCATTTACAACTTGGTTCTAATCTGTCTTCCCAGCCTTGCACCACCTGCGCCCCAACCTGGGCTCCCAGCTGACCTGACTGCTAGTTATACGCGGGCGTGCCCATCTCTCTGTCTCGAACCACACTGATCTCTCTGCTGTGAGGATCTTGCCACCAACTGCCACACGTCCAATGCCAACCTCAAGTTGGAAGTAATCTTTTTTCTATTCTCAATTTCCCAGGCTCCTTTTCTTTTCATATTTTGTGTTATATTTATTTCAGTAAAGGTATTATCTTTTCCTCTGCCCCTTGCCCAGACTTCAAACCCTGTGAGATTAAGGGATGAGTCACAGATGTCTCAATGTTCCCTTGAGCACAGGCACAGGGCTGTCACGTAATAGGTACTTAGCACGTTTGAATAAATGAATGAAGGAAAGTTATCTCTTCTATATTACACGATTTCTCCACCTCATTCTCACCCAAAAATATGACAGGAACATGAGCCATTTAAGTAGTTTAATTATCTAATCCAAGATGTGGGCTCTGAAGATCAGAGTGAGTCTACACGCAACAGCTGAGGTGTCAAAACACATTAAAATAATAATGCAAAAATAACCAGGTGTAATCTAAGCTGAGCGCTTCCTTCTGGCACCTCTTCCACTACCATTCAATTCAGAATTGTGTTCTATAATTATCGGATCCGTTTAAAGGGCCCATTTTCTGCTGATTCTTAACTAGATAAAATACATACAACTTTCAGAGATTGAAAATATTAGCATAAAGCGGGAACTCATGCTTTTGTTTTAATTGGTTAAAATGAAAACACCCTAATTGACACGGTAATTTTTTTTGTCAAGTATTCAACACCGGGAAATGTTCAGTTATCTGTTTGAGACCCCTAATTCTGACTGCGCCACAGAAATGGGAGGATGTGGCTGCGGTTTGCAGCTCGGGAACAGGAGGACGAGCAGCCATCCGGGACTTGTACTGAGAATCTGTCGCTGTGGACACAGTGGACGATACAAATGCAAAGGTATGGACCGTACCCCCAAGAAACTTCAGACAAGACCAAGCCTGGGTTCTTGGCTTGGTCTCTGAACCAAGACACCTCAAAGGACTTTGAATGCCTGGGTGTGGACGGCAAGTCCAGGGCAACTAGGCCAGGCCCTGCCTCTCCACAAAGGGGGCACCTGCCGAGGGGCTCTGGGACCACCCTGTCCTCCCAATCCTGTTGAATTCACACACACATTTTTTCTCTTTATTTATGTCTACACTGCCACTGCTTTCTTTGGCTCAGGTTGATGTAATTTCCCTTTGGATACTACAATCCCAACACAACTTCCTTCCTCCCTCCTAAGCCGGCTTCCACCTTGCGAGCCACAGAGACGTATTTCAAAAACACAAATATCGTCATGTGATTTTCCTGCCAAAAATCTTTAAATCACTCCTCACGGCCTTCGGGGTAACGCAGAAGTTTTCGACTCCCACCGTGATGTCTCCTTGTTTCTCCCCCGCTCCTCCCGTCCTTCCCAGACACAGCCGTGAGTTCCGGCCACACCACCAGCAGCTCCAGGGCCGCGCCCCACCCCGCGCCTGTGCCTTGGCATTGGCCCTGTCCTCTGCCTGCCACTTCTCTCCCGCTCAGCTGCCTGACTCCTCAGAATGTCACAGCCGGGAGCTCCCCCACTGCCCCCCACAGCCACTGTTGCTACTTCACACTTCAGCAGTCTGGCCCCTTGTCCACTTAGATAAGGCTTAACCAGCAGCCTGCGTCATCTGCTCTAGAATGAGGACTTCGGTGAGATTGCCCCTCAGGGCTATTTTTTCTGTGAATAAACTGCCCCTGAACGCACCATCCTTCTGAACCCTCCGTGGTTCCGCAGGAGCCGGCATGCCCTCTCTGAACTTGGCCTCCTCGACTCAACGGTTACCAAGAATCTGCTGCTATCCAAGCCACTCGTCCACTGCCGTGCTACTGCAGAGACCCAAGGCAGCTGTGCCCGCCCCTTAACACTGAAGGAACTCCAGGTGTTTGCTTTAGCCCTGCCAACCGGGAGCCAATGCCGGACCTCTCACGGAAACCTTTGCCACCCTGCCAGTCTGCTAGTGGCTTGGCCAATGTGGCCTCGGACAAAGGAAGCAAGTGAAGGTTTATTCACAAGAACGGCAGCAGCAGGACGCACTCTTGTACAGAGGGAAGAGCAGGTGACCTAGACTGGAAACCAGCCAGTCCCTCTAGAGGAGAACGTGGGGCATCTGGACTCACCAGTAAGATGAGATGCAAAGCCCTACGTGTACTTAGGACAAAATTGAAACTTCCCACAGTGACCTATCAGGACATACAAAACGTGACCCCTACCCGTCACCAACCTCGATTTTTACCCCCAGCAGCCTCAGGCACTCTGCCCGGGGAGCCTCAGACACACCCAACTCTTGCCCTACACATGGCCCTTTGCGCTGGGGGTGTCTCGGTGTGGAATGAGCCGGAGCTTCATGTCTGGGCCTTTTTCCTCCCTCAGGTCACAGTTGGGAATCTCAGCTCCTCTAGCGGCTGTCAATAACCCCCTATATAGAGGAACCCACCCCATCGCATTAGGTTTCACATCACTCTATTTCTTTCCCTTTAGCACTTACACAGGCTAAAAGCGTTTATTTCCTATTTCTCAAAACAGAAGCCTTCTGCTCTCATTCGCTGCGGTACATGCAGCACTCTGCCCGGCACACAGTGGGAGTTCGGTAAACATTAGTAGAATGAATGGAAAATGAAACGAAGTAACATATGACGAGCTTTCTGTTTCTAAAAACTTGACCCAAGTCACCTGATCAGAACTTCTGCTCCTGTCATCTCACATGGAGACAGGAGCCCACAATCAAGCCATTACTTCCGATAAATTTGGTCCCCAAATCTTTGGAATCCCTCAGGTATACTGGGGTGGCCAGGTACAGAAAGAATATGGTTTTTAGAAGAAGAAAGAATTGTTGAAAAATCATGTGGAGATGCTCAAGAAACCCCCAGCTGGGAAATGCATCCTGTCTCCACCCACTCCATCCCAGGTGTTAGGCAGGAGACCTCAGAGAAATTCAGGGTATTTTCTATTCTCATGAGAATAAGCAGAAATCTCTGTTAGACTTTACTTTAAAAATAAAATGAAACCCTTGACTCAATGTGTTTCTTGCATATATTAATTCCACTTGTGGATGACATGCTTTTAACTCCAAAGTCTACCAGGGTGTGGAAGCATAGTGTTTGCCACATGGGTCAGCGGTCCACCTGCGTTCTGACCAATGTGGATGGTTTTTAAACATCCCCATATTCTCTGATTATCTTCTCTTGAAAAGGGGGAGTTTAATTCCCTACCCCACCACCTTGAATATGGTTAAAGGTAGTCACTCTCTTCTGACAAATGGAATGTGTTAGAAGTGACACTATGTGACCTCCAAGCATGACAAAAGGGATAGCTTACACCTGATGTGTTCTTGGATGGCTCGCTGTGTGGGAAGCCAGGTATCACAGCATCCGCACGTTCAGAGCCCCTGGGAGAGACCCACTAGGAGAAAAGCAAGGCCTCCCAGCAGCAAGCCAGGTATGAGAGTCACCTTTTCTTTCTTCTTTTATGCATCTTTTTAAATTTGCATGCTGCTCTCTTCGTGATGCATAGTTACAACACGTTTTCACAAAAGCATGTAGCCAAGAAGCCACCATCATGACCAAGGTGCAATTTCCATTATGCCCCCAATCCCCTCTGGCCGCCCCACTGTAGCCAGGTCCTCCCCACCCCAGTGCCTGGCAATCACTAATCTGTCACTCAGAACAGAATTAGCCACCTTTAAAAGTAACCCTCCAGCCATGTTCCAGCTTTCAGATGAGAGCGTTGCCCTGGCTGATATCTCTGCCACGATATTATGAAAAACCTCAAGCCAGAATCACCCAGCCAAGCCACTCCAAATTCCTTCACAGAAACTGTGAGAGATAATAAATGTCTATTATTGTTTTAGGCCACTAAATTTGGAGGTAATTGCTGCACAACAATAATCACATAGGGTACCTTTTAAAATATGGTTTTCAAAGAGGTAAAAGATCTCTACAAGGAGAACAACAAAACTCTGAGGAAAGGAATCACAGAGGATAAAACAAATGGAAAACATATCATGCTCATGGATAGGTAGAATCAACGTTGTTAAAATATCCATGGTACTCAAAGTGATTTACAAATTCAATGCGATCCCCATCAAGTTACAGAAGTCATACTTCACAGATCCAGAAAAAATAATTCTACACTTTGTTTGGAACCAGAAAAGAGCCCTAGTAGCCAAAGTTATCTTAAACTATAAAAGCAAATCTAGAGGCATCACATTATCAGACTTCAAACTATACTACAAGGCCAGAGTAACCAAAACAGCACAGTATTGGTACAAAAATAGAGACACAGACCAATGGAATAGAACAGAAAACCTGGATATAAAACCATTAACCCACAACCAACAGATTCTTGACAAAACAGACAACAATGTACACTAAGAAAAAGCAGCTCTATTCAATAAATGGTGCTGGGAAAATTGAATAAGTGCTTGCAGAAGAATGAATAGAACCTCTATGTCTCACCACTCACAGAAAGTAATTTAAGGTGTATAAAAGACTTAGACCTAAGGCATGAAACCATAGAATTATAGAGGGAAATGTAAGATAAACTCTTCTAAATATCAGCCTCAGCAAAGAATTTATGATTAAGATCTCAATTGCAATCATGCCAACAACAAATATTAGTAAATAGGATTTGAAAAGCTAAAAAGCTTCTGCACAGCTAAGGTAACAATCAGCAGAGCATATAGACAACCTACAGAATGGGAGTAAATATAATATTTGCAAGGTACACATCCAATAAAGGGCTAATAACCAGAATTTACAAAGAACTCAAGCAAATCAGCAAGGAAAAAACAAACAACCCTATTAATAAGTGAGCAAAAGGCATGAACAGAAGCTTCTCAAAAGAAGAAACACAAATGGATAACAAACATGAAAAAATGCTTAACATCAGTAATCATCAGCAAAATGCAAATTAAAACCACAATGAGATATCCCTTACCCTAGTTAGAATGGCTTTTATTAAAAAGTCCAAAAACAATAGGTGCTGGTGTGCATGCAGAGAGAAAGGAACACTTTAATAAAATGTGGTTCATGTATACCATGGATTACTAGTCAGCCATAAAAAAATTTGAATTAATACCATTTGTAACAATCTGGATGGAACTGGATATCATTCTCCTAAGTGAAAGCACCTCAGAGAATGGGAAAAAAACCAACACATGTGCTCACTATTAAATTGGAACTAACTGATGGGCACACGTGCACAGAGGGATGTAAAACTCAGTGGAAATCAACTGGTGGGGGGTGGAGAGGAGGGGAATAAATCATCTTAATGGCTACTAGGAACACTCTTGGGGTGACAGGCACACCTATAGCTGGGACTCAAGCATTACAAAAATGATCCATGTTACCTAAAACATTTGTACTCCTTAATATTTTGAAATTAAAAAAAAGAACATTGGTGCTATATACATAAAAAAATATATAATAAAATGGTGGGTTTTTTTGTTTGCTTGCTTTACCTAGAATGTATTTCTTTCATTGGTCTTGGAGCAGATCCATAGCCCAAGTGCCCGTGCACAAGTGACTTGGGTAGAGGGGTGTCACCACATTGATAGGATTAAGCTGTGCATTGCCTGAGATGTGGGCAAAGGCCACGCCAAGGTTAAGGGTAACAAAATAACCTCTAGCACCTGAAAGCTCACAGCAGAAATAATTCAAAAAGTAAAAACCCACCATGTTCTGCTTCCTTTGTGGCAAGGCTGTTCCTTCTGACTCACATACTGCTTTTCTGATTTGAAGTCCTAGGTAAGCTGCTTGTATCCTCTTGAACTTAGTGTGCCTTCCTGCTAATGTAAGCAGCGGTTACCTTACAGCAAGAGCTGCAAATTCTAGTGACCTCTCCAGGGGTAAGTTTTCTCTTCATAGAACTTTGCCACTCACCGCTAGGGCCAAGTGAATAGTGACTACAGTCTCTTTGAGTGTCCACATTCACCTGGCTGAGATGGAATCATGAATGTGGGAGGCTCTTTTATTAAAGGTACACAACGCACTTTGCAAATAATCTAGTCCTAGAAAATAGAGTCGATTGTGCCCATTCTCAATTCGAGGTCAAAGCAAGTTGTCTACATTATGAAATATTTAATAAGTCCCCCAAACCCAACTGTTTTTAAACAAAAGAGTTGATGATTCATTGTTCTAGTTAGTCAATGATGAGTCACTGAAAATGCGTGCCCATCATCAGGGATCCTGGCGTGAAGGGCACAATCACTTCACGTCTCTGGGCCCCAGAATCAGGCTCTGTGAAAAGAGGGGCATAATTCCATCATATTTAATGTACTTTCCAGCACTATTCAGCTTATGATTCTTGGAAACATTATTAAATTTTTAAATGAGTTCTTTTGCTCCGTGCCTGCAGATGAGAATTACAATAGTCTATTTTCCCCTGAAACAATGAAATAACTGCATTTTTCCACCCTAAAGCTTTTGAAAGAATGAGTGATAAAGGTCTGCAAAAGGAATACTCTATCTCTACCTAACCATAATTTCATAATTTATAATGCCACTGTTTCCAAGTAAGAAACTGCCTGTCTGTGTTTTATGCTGGCAGGAAGAATTTAAACTATAAAGAAAACCTCTAAAGTACTTTCTGACCAGTGAACTTTATAATTCCATAATTCAATAACTTCCTTTGTTTTCCATTAATATATTAGACTACATATTCAGAAAAAGGACACTGTTTTTTTCTTAATAATTTACAACTTGGGAGTAGAGACAGGTATCATCTATTTTCTGGAAGAAATAATACTAAAGTTGAGTCACTAAGCAGGTCATGCATATTAATAACTATTTAGGCCAACCCCATTTATAATTCTTCATTAATCTACAAAAATAATTTCATTTTTAAAAATTTTTTCTACCACTTGAAGCAAAGGAAAGCAAGAATAACACAGTTCACAGTTCTATGGAGTTTCAAATGACTAAATAGGGTGAACACTAAAAAAATATAAAAGGAGAAAATTATTTGTACTATTAAATTATATACAAATAATATGTAGAAAGTTATGTATAAGTGACGGGAATCAAAGTCAATGTATTAATACAAAAATCAACTGCATGTTCTATATGTCAGTTACAAACACATAGAAATAAAATTTCAAAATTGCATTATGATTTACACTAGGGTGAAACAACATGAAATACAGTTGACCCTTGAGCAACATGAGTTTGAACTGGGCAGATCCACTCATATGCAAATTGTTTTTAATAAATGTATTGGAAAATTTTTTGGAGATTTGTGATTATTTGAAAAAACTCACAAACCACATAGATTAAAAATATTGAAAGAATTAAGAAAAAGGTATGTCATGAATGCATATATGTAGATACTAGTCTATTTATTAATCACTCCCATAAAATATACACAAATCTGTTATTAAAAGTTAAAATTTATCAAAACTTACATAAACAATTACAAACAATATGTACATGGTATCATGGCACCAGAGAAATGTGAACAAATGTGAAGATTCAGTATTAGTAAATTATAACTGCATACCATTAGCTGTTGCTATTATGGCCAGCTCAAGTGTTGTGAGTATTTACTTAAAACAGTGTGATGTAATCATCTCCATGTGAGCAGTTCTGTCTGGTAAATTGTGTATTATAGCAAAAAGTGATCTTTCACACATAGTTTTCAGTTTTTACTGCAATACCATAAACAGTGCATAACACCACGGGCCCATCCAAAGTGCAGCTAGTGATGCTGGAAGTGCTCCTAAGAAGCAGAGGGAAGTCATGACATTGTAAGAACAAGCTGAACTGCTCGGTACGTCTTATACCATAGATTGACGTCCGCAGCGGTGCGCGCCCAGCACTGTAAGATAAATGAATCCAGCTTAGGGACCACTGTAAAACAAGGAAGTTCATGAAGACTTGCTGCAGCTATGCCAGCAAGCACAAAAACCTTGCACTTTTTGCAAAATGCTTGTGACCTCATATTGAAAACACAGCTTGTATGTGGGTACAGGATTGCCAAGGGAAAGGCAAACTTATATCTAACTTAAATCTAATATGATTTGAGAAAAAGAAAAGTCATTGTATGACAAAGCAAAAGGAAGGTGAAGGATCTAAAGCTGGAGAAAAATTTAATGCCAGCAAAGGATGGTTTGATGATTTTAGAAGAGGTTTGGCTTTAAAAACAGCAAGGTAAAAAGAGAAGCAGTTTCTGCTGACCAAGAGGCAGCAGACGAGTTCCCAGACAACATTAAGAAAATCATTGAGGAGAAAGGATGTCTGCCTGAACCGGTTTTTATTGCAGACAAAATTTCCCTTTCTTAGAAAAAAATCAAATGCCACAAAGGACATTTATTAGTAAGGAAGAGAAATGAGCACCAGGACTTAAGGCAGGAAGAGGTAGGCTAACCCCATGGTTTTGTGCAAATGAAGTCAGATTTATGGCCAGGACTGCCCTTATCTATAAAGCTGCCAATGCCTCAGCCTCGGCCTCGAAGGGAAAAGATAAACACAACCCTCCAGTCTTTTAGTTGTACCACGAGAAGGCCTGGTCAGCAAGAACCCCTTTTCAGGACTGGTTCCATCAATGCTTTGTCCCTGAAGTCAGGAGGTACCATGCCAGTAAGAATCTGCCTTTTCAAGTTCTTTTGAAATTGGACAATGTCCCTGGCCATCCCGAACCCCATAAGTTCAACACTGAAGGCGTCTAAGTGGTCCACTTGCCACCAAACAAAATGGCTCTAGATCTGGGAGCAAAGGGCCTTTAAGGATCATTTCCTGTGGTACTCCACGGAGAGGATCTCCATCGCCATGACAGAGAACTCCACCAGAGGAAACAGCATGAACGTCTGGAATTCAAGAATTAATAGACACCACACTGGAGGAATTAAGAGAAGACGACTTGGTGGAGATCAGTGCTTCCACACTAGTGCGAGGCGACGAGCAAGAAGATGCAGAAGAAGCGGTGCCAGAGAACGAATGAACATTCGACAATCCGGCCGAGGGTTCCAGTGACTGAGGACTGCGTCTGCCTTCCTGTACAGCACGGACCGTCTGGGACACAGGCACCGAAACTAAACTAGATGATGGAGGAAGATTTGGCACTGTATGGAAGCATTTTTAGAGAAATTAAAAAACAAAAAGTCAGACAGAAATTACTAAGTATCTCTGTGAAATGACCCTCGGTGTGCTTGCCTCTGCCGCCTCTGCCACCCCTGAGAAGCAAGACCAACCCCTCCTCTTCCTCCTCTTCCTCAGCCTACTCATTATGAAGGTGACAAGGACTTCCACTTAATTAATAGTAAATATATTTTCTCTTCCTTATGATTTTAATGATGTTTTCTTTTCTCTGGATTATTTTTATTGTAAGAATACAGAATAAAATACATAAAACGTACAAAATATGTGTATGGGTAAGGCTTCCAGTCAACAGTAGGCTGTTACTAGTTAAGGTTCTGGGGAAATCAAAGTTATTAATATATGTGGATTTTTTATCGCATTGGGAGTTGGTTCTCCTGACCTCCATGTTGTTCAGGGTCATCTGCACTTGGGGATAGATTTAACAAATTATATACAAAACTTTTATGCCAAAAACTACAAAACATTGCTGACAGAACTTAAAGAAATATAAATAAATGGAGAGTTATAGTATGTTCTTGGCTTTGAAAACACAATATTTTGAAGAATTTAAATAAATTCTCCCCAAGTTGATCTACAGATTGAATTCAATGCCAGGCAAAATTCCAACAAGAGTTCTATGTAAAGACTGACAAGCTGTTTCTAATATTTATATAGAAATGCAAAGGATTTACAATAGGCAAACAACCTTAAGAAAGAAGAATAAATTTGGAGAACTGGTGGTCCCTCACTCCAAGATTTCTGGAATGCTAAAAAATTCAATACAGTGTGGTCCTGGTATAAACATAGACAAAGAGATCCATAGAACAGAATAGATTGCCCAGAAATACACTCACGCAATCAACAGATTTTCAATAAAAGTGATTCAAAGCAATTCAATGAGTAAAAGTAAGTATTTTCAACAAGTTTTCTGTAACAACTGTGTAAATGTATAAAAACAAAACAAATTTTAACCCGTACTTCACACCATTTACAAAAATTAATTTGAGATACTTCATAATCCTAGATGTAAACACTAAAACTATGAAACTTGTAGAAGAAAACATACAAGAATATCTTTGGTCATGGGTATAGGCAAAGGTTTTTTAGATTGGACACAAAAAAACAATGACCATAAAGGGAAAGAAGATGAAATTTCAAAAAACAAGGCATGCAAAAATGTTCATGAAAGCTTTATTTAAAATAGCACCAAAAAATTCAAAAGTTGTCAAGAGGAGAATAGATGGACAAATTACTGGATTTTTGTTAGTAGAATACTACTCAGTGATAAAAAAAGTACTACTTTATTTTATAAGCTATAATTGAATAAATTTCAAAAATGATACACAATGGAAAAGAAGCCAGACATACAAAAATACATGCTTTATAATTCTATTTATGTAAAATTTTAGAACAAGCAAAACTAATCTATGATGAAAAAAATGAGAAAAGTGGCTCCCTGGAATAGACAGCGGGGGTTGACGCGGGAATTTTCCCATGATGGAAAAGTTACGCATCCTAATAGGGGTGTGGGCCACACAGGCGTTTGCATCGTCAAAACTCATCGAACTATGACACTTGATATCTCTGCATTTCACTGTAAATAAAATATACATTTTTTAAAAGTTGAACTATAAATTATAATTCTTATTATAATTATAGAATTCTTACCTAATTATAGAATTATAAATAATTCCTTATGAAAATTATTCAATCAAGATTCTTTTAGAAATAAAAATGGTTACCATTCTTAAATATACAGGATTTTAGGTGATTTTTTTTTCAGGGCTTTCTCTGTTCATTCACTCAGCAGCAGTGAGTACCTACTATGTGTTTGCTACTGTCTGAGGTGTTTTGAACACATGAATGAGCAAATGAACACAGATGCCTGCTTTTAGTTGCTAATGATCTGTTGCAAGAGTAGGGAGAAAGAAAATACAGAAAACTGTAACAGATAAGTAAACAATGTGTTGTTTAGAATCATGCGAAGTGCTGTGAGAGAGAGAGAGAGAGAGAGTCAAGCCTCCTGTGACGCTGTTCCAACTGCCTGATGCCAGCTTTTAAAAATGATGGATATATGCCTGTATTTACGGATTAGCACTTTTGCCTTTATTAATTTATTGATCATATAATACATTAGAGGCATTCCAGGAATAAAAAAGAGAGAGAGAGAGAGTGTGTGTGTTTTAAGAAGTGCTGGTTTACCATAGCTGCTTTATTCCTTAAGCTTCTACAATATTTAACACTTGAATAAATATATATCAGGATGTCTCCTGGAGTGGATGAAAAGGTTAGTTTCAAGGACATTGTGCTCAATGCTAATCACATTCCTCGTGCTACTGAGTCACAGTCACTTTGAGTTATGGAGTCAAAGAGCAGCCTTTTTGTCTTCTGTATAAAAGACAAGCTGCTCAAATGTTGCAGAATTCTGACGCCCAAGTCATTAAGATGTAGCTGTACATAAAAGATGCAGCACTGATAATTCAAAGTAGACAAGAAGAATGTGCTCTAGGAATAATTTTTCCTCGAGTCGTAATATCTGGCACCAAACATGAATAAAGCCCTGGTTTCCTCCTTCAGTGCCCTGCCGTGAAGGAGTCGCTGAGCCCCTTGTTACCTGCCAGGAACAGAGGAGTTGAGGGTGAGCCTTCAGCTATGGAGAGACTCTTCCTGTATTTTTTAATAAGACATAGACTGAGAACTTAAGAAATCCCTCAACAAAAAGCAGCAACAAATATCAACAACTCAGAAGCGTCTGCAATGAGATTATTCAACATGCTGAAATATTAAGCCCCACGTTGTTTTTCCATTTCTAGGAAACACACACAAAAATAACATGATTTTGGCGTTTGCTCTTATTTGTTGCTTTTAATCACACATCTTGGAAAAAAATCAATCCCTAATCAAGCTCTATAGATGTAGCCTGTAGTCATGGACCTCCAATCTTGAATCTATTTAGGATTATTTAAATCTGTAGCATAAAATTCTTCCATGACAACATAGTGTTTCCATCTCTTTACACTCACGACTCTGCTCACACGGGTGCCTTCTCACCTGCTAAGACGCCGCCCACACTTCTGATTCCAACTCAAGCGCCTCCGTGAAGTCCTCTCCAACCAGTATATTGAGAAGCGACCTGTTCCCTCCTCTTAGCTCACATTGCATGATCTTTTGTCCCACTTACTTTGTCTAGAATCACACCAGCTCATTTCCTATTATAACTATCCCCCTTAGAGGTTCACAGCCAGGTGAGGGTAGTAAGAATTGTAGGGTTTGCATGCAGAAGCCAGTTTCAACCCAGGTTGCACTCTCAAAATTGATTTGTAAATTCTGTTATCTGTAGCTTACAGCTGTTATGTATGATGGTTCCCTGGCCAGCCCATAAAAGCTTATCTAACTCATACCAAATCTGACGTATCAATAACACCCCTTGCAGAATTATTTTTCTGAGAAAATTATTTTTGAGTTGGAACACAAATGAAAATCCTGATTTATTGAGATTAGAAAAATACAGTGTGTGATTTTGTTCTAATTCTATACTGCCAATGTCACGCTGATCAAACATGTTTAGGTGATCAAAAAATGCTTAGATGGTTGCTGATGATGAAATATTCAATTAAGGCTCACAAACTGGTCCATGGCTTCCTAAGGAAACCATGGGAGTGATCTGCACCCTGGGGTTGCCAAGTCTCCGTGAAGCCTCACGTGAACTTCAGAGGACGCATGGTTTCCAGCAGTAGAGAGAAACCTGTCAGGGGCAGGAGCACCAAGTAACCAGGCGTGGCCTGCAGAGTGCCACACAGCACCGTCTCATCTCGGTCTCCAGGATGTGTCTCTCAGGGGCGCTTGGGCTTACTTTACCTCGTTAAATAGAATCAGTATGTTGCTTTATTTTGGCTGAACTTACAAAAGCACAACAGTTTAACATACGCTAGCGCTAGTGGGCCTCTTTAGCATCTTGTCTCATGCAGCTCCTCCACAGAAGCTTTCACTAGAGAAGCTGTTTCAAGGTAAAACAGAGGAAAAGGTCTGGCTTATGGAAAGGTGGCTTTGGCCTGAAAAACAACCAATAAAATCACTCTGAAACAAAGGAGATTACAAAAATTAAGCTAAACCTAGTTGTCCGCTCTTTGTTTTTTTCCCATGTTTTAGGGGTGAGCCTCACTTTTTCCTTCATAATCAAAGCAATAACAAGAATCATCCCAATTGGTGAAAACGCAGTTCTTCCCGAACAGCCCCGTTTGTGGCAGAAATTAGAGGAGTTGTCCTTACCTCTCAGTTCCCCCATATCCAGGGTGGTCCCCAGTTGTTCCAACAAAGCCACTCTCGCCGCATTCTTTTTGTGTTTCTTGCCGTCGTAGTGCTGCTGGGCCATAAGAGGGTTGTTGAACCAGGCTGCACAGAGCCCGCAGTATCTGTCTGAGTCTCTTCTTTGATAGGGAGATGCGACCACGGGAGCAGTGTCCACCCGGGCGGGCTTCAGGGAGCTCAGGGGCGTCGCTGCGAAAGGAAACAACCACAGAACCACGGGCCACGTTAGTCCATTGCCGAGGGCACTTCTCAGTACCTGAAGATTAAAGAGTCTCATGTTCGTTCCAGAGCTTAAAATCCAAGAGTTCGTTGAGACCAGGAACGTTACCTTTGCCAGTCTTCATTTCTGAGTTGGGACACCAATGAAAATCCCTAATTAACTGGGATCAGAATTTACATACTGTCATGACAAAATCTGATAGCAAAAGAGCCCATCCCTTAGGGGAAAAATAAAGTCTTTAGAAATAAATTCTCAGAGGTGAGGGAGTGATCTATTAGTCAAAATGAAGCTGATACGTGCAGTAAACATTGGCCAATCATGACTTAAAAGATTCTGGATGAATGAATTGGACATTTGCATGCTACAATGGAAACATCCAATAAATAAAAGATTTGCCTAAGTGACAGAAACATCTTTCAGTGACATGGGTTGTATCAACTGAGGAAATCATACTAATTTTATTCAGTTAGTTCTGTTTATTGTGATAGGTTATTTTCAACCTATATTTGCTAAAATTGATGTTGAAAGTATAATTTTTAAAGCCCTAAAGAAAAACACTACAGAGCAGATGTGGGTGTCTAAACTGAATAGGCACATATCACTATTTTGAGCTTACACAGTTCCAGCTATTAAATTAACACATTTCATTGTGAGCTTAGAGTTATTTCTGGTCCAGAAAAAAAAACAATTAGAGTCTAACTGGAAGGATCTTACTAATGAAAAGTAAAAATGACTTTTGTATGCGTTGCAACAACTTGAGTTGCTTCCATCCTTAGCATGACGATGACTTGGATTACGATCCCGTTTCTCAGATGACAGCCTTCAGAAACGCCAGGTGATTTACAGAAGGCGAGATGCCCAGTTATGGAAAAGGCAGGACTCAGAACCAGATCCTTCATTCTCAAGGCCAGTGTCCCTCCCAGTCCCCTCGAGGACTCTTTTCTACTTCTTAACAGGCAAAGGGATCCGTTTCCTAGACCCGCCATCTTTGTATTTTATACAGGATTTAATTTCAAAAAAAATATCCTGATCCAAGTATTTTGGAAAAGAAAACAACATTTAAATTCTCACACAGCCCCCTAGTCACAAGGCAACACCGCAGCACCTGACATGTGTTCTCCGTGGTGTGGGACGCAGCCAGCAAAACCATGGACGTGAGGGTCGTGGTTCCGAGGAAAAGCTGAGATCTGAGACCTCAATAACAAGTTAAGGAACCAATTAATCTACTCCCCAAGCTTTCAAACAGCTTTTAAGTGGACTTTGATTTTTTGCATTAAATAACTTACATAGAAATAAATCCTTTTATGTGACATTTTAATTCAAGAAATGTCTGCTTCATGACAGTATCTCAAAGATATCTTTTTCCCCTCTATCCAGAGATTTCATCAGATTGGGAAGTTTTAGCTAGCTTAGATTAAACTTAATGGTGTTATTTTCTATAGGGACTGAGAAAAACAATATTTCTCTTAAAAGCCTCATTGCTGGATTTAGTTTTAAATCACCAGGTAGAAATAAAGCTCAAATGTGGGCCCTACCATCCCAGCCACGGGGTGTCATTCAGCTATGACTTAGAAATGCTAATGAAAGCTACAAATATGCAGTTGACCTGTACAGGAAAGGACCTCTATCCACTTTTGCAAGGAAATTGGAGCTTGCTTCCACAGTTTCCTGCATCCTTACCAATTTCTAGGGATTTAAAGCTGCCTACTGTTTTGATGGCCATGGAAAACATATCAAATATTTACAATCCGAATGAATGCTGACTCTTGAGGCATAATTTATTTTTCTCTAAACTGAGCCCTAAAAAACATTTCAGAGTCGATTTTATCAATTGATACCTATGCACCACTTCCTGGCAGGAGTGATGCACAATAGAATATTCATCAAATGAGATAATCTTATCTTGCACATAGGAAAGCAGTTGATGCTACATCTGTATTATAGCTTCTCCTCCTGAATAATTCGACTATCTTGTGTATGTCCTGAAAGTTTAATTTTTCTTTTGCTACTGTTTCTTTTGCAACTGTCTTCACCAATCTCAACCTAGTTTATATCCCCTTAATGCCTATAAAGGCAAACAAAAGCAGTAGCATGGAAACAGCCTTGAATCAGAGTCAAAACTCTAGGTTGGGTGGAGCTCCACGCTCACTGAGCTGTGCGACCTTCGGCAAATCTCTGCTGTCTCTGGTTTCCACGAGGTTAAAATTCAGGGTCACCATCCTTTTTAAAACTAACATTCTTTGAAGTGTGCCCATAGAGTAGGGATAGAACAAACTGCAGAAGCTCTTTACCCTTTTACGGCTTTGATTCTATGCCAAATATGGAAATTACAAGGGAAGAAAGCAGTTTCCAGGTTTTAATGATAAATCTGTGTGTGTACATGAACCAGAACACTCATATTTTTTGACAAAAGTGTATTATTCTAATAAAATGAATCCAAAGTGGAGTACAGATTATCTTTTGATTTAAAAACATACTTTTAGCAAAACACTGTAGTTGATACGTAGTTAATTTTTATTTTAATTTCATACTGTATATTTTCACTTTAATTACAAAAAATATTTAACTAAACATTGACTTTACCTATCCCTTATACAGATTAAAACCAAACCAATCTCTTGGGTGAGAGCCAGGCATCAGGCTATTTTCAAAACCTCCCTCCTCCCACGCCCTGATCCATGTTCCTAAAGCACAGCCAGGGTCGAGCACCACTGCTTTAAGTATTGCCAGATTTTCTTTGAAAATTTTTATAAAACAAAGCTGTCTGAGATCTTCACATAATAGAAAGTCACATATTACATCCAACAGCAATGGAGCTAGTTTTTCTGTAGGTAATAAGCAAAATGTCACATCTTTATCTATGAGACAGACAGAAATAACAATTACTTGCTTTTTAAAAAAAACCCTAATTAATTTTCCCATATCACCAAAACATAAAAATTTCTTCAAAAATAGAAGCTAATAGTATTAATTAATATTGGAAGGTTAAGTAGCAATTCTGATTCCTTTCCCCACAAAGAAATTCAAACATACACCGAACTGTTTTACCACCTACCTACAGCCGATACCAGCACGGCGTGCTTCACCATCCCAGCCCGCTCCGCACAGCCACGCCCGCCCTGCAGGACACACCTGTCTCACTGTCCGGCGAGGCCTTGACAACCTAAGCAAGAAGTAGTTCTCCCTCCTCTAAGCTTGTGAAGCACTTTCTGACCACACAATTCATTTGGCATTTCTTAAATACCATCATGTCATCTTAGTTTTGTGAATGTGTACTTGTATGTGTGTATAAGAGAAATCACACCATGAACTTCCATTAGGTGACATTTGTGTTCACTCTCTTCTTTAGTACATATTCACAATTCCTCATTTCAATCAGAAAAATGCCAAAAACCCTGCAACTCAAGTTTCTTCATGATTTATCTGTTACCAAAGCCTGACCTGAAGTCACACAAGGTGACTCTTACATATACCACATACATACATACACATTGCAATAGAATTATACATATGTTTGGTCATGGGCTGCTGTCCCATAGACATAGTATATGTGCCTTATTACGGATCCAAAATCCTAAAATTTCTGATTTTCAAAACACATTCAGCCCCAAATGTTTTGATCATGGATCTATAGTCAATTCAGAGTCAGTAAAATAGACTCAAGGTCCTCAATGCTTGAAGGAAGTGAGCCTTCAAAACTTGGTTTCTAAGAATCTTCCGACCTTAGAATGAATTTCAATATCCCGTTTAGTGCCTTGTGCAAAGTTTGTCAAGGAGCAAGTTCTCACCAGCAATTTTAGACTGTTGGATAATTTGTCTTGAATAATAACCTAAAATAGTATGTATCTCTGTCTCATATTTGTTTCTTCTTGGCGTAATAACCACAGTTGATTTAAGGACAAAAATATTTCCAGAGAACCCTGGTGTGTGTCTGTCAGAACACTTTCTTACCTATTAATACAGCATGGAATACAACTGGACTGTTCATGGCCCAGCACTTCGCATGGTGACAGACACACAGCACATAGTCTATGCCTTTTGTTAAAGGAATGAATGAATGAATAAAATATTCTTCACTTTATGAGTAAGTAAAGTAAGACGGTAGCCAAGAGTTCTCTCGTTTCTTCTAAACCGTCATTCGGGGCTTAGCAGCTAGACGCCACAGCAGTCAATGTAAATACGCACAAATACGTGACACGACCCTGGCGAGGCAAAGGTGAAATTGTGGAAGGGCAGCATGTCAGAGTGTACACATATCCCAGTCTCCCTCTCTCTTTTACATTCAAACAGATTTATTGAAAGTTACTATTCTCTCAAACTTTGGTCCATTTTCTGGGGTGGCCTATTTTGATAAGTTTCACAGAGTGCAAATTATACACATCCTTCTGGAAACTTCATTTTCAAACAGGAAGCCATTTACTCTGATTTGTTTCTCATGGCATCCAAACCCTCACTCTGGCCTCTGGCATCCCAACCATCCCAGCTTGCCTGGGACTGAGAGGCTCCCAGGACACGGGGCTTTCAGGGATAAAACACGGAAAGTCTTGGGCAAACTGGAACAAGTTGGTCACCCTAGCATCTGAGGACAGATCTGCCCTCACACCACACTGGGGAAATAGGAATTAGTAAAAAGCTTGGCAGTAACTGTTCAGGAGACCAGAGTAGCCGTTTTAAACAAGTCAACGGCATCCACTAAAGGGTCTCAGGGCTGTATCTATCAGATCACCGAGTGGGATTTGTAGCTGGAGCAGAGGGTGACACAGCCAGCGGTGAGAGTCTCACCGGCCGGTCTCCCTTCTGGGCCACGGCCACAGGCTGCTCTGCAGCCCCACACCCGCGACGGTACAGCTCTCTCCTCTTCCCCTCTGGCTCTCTCTTTCTGGCTCTTTACTTTCTTCCTTTGTCCCTTTTCCCTTCTCTCTCTTCCTCTTTCACTCACTCCGACAGCTTGCTAGGCCTTAAGATAACAAAAATCAACCCATTCTCAAAAGGGATTGGGGACTTTTAACACAGAGAAACAGGGTCAGGAATTTACTCATTTTAAAGTATGTGGTTTTCTCACCTACATCATTCTTACCCATAATACTAATTCTTTCCAGTTGTGTGATATAGCACAGTTTATAATGTTTGTTCCATGTATTTTCTTATTTAAGTTGCTCCAAAATCCCATTTGACCAATAAGGCGGCTTGAAGCTCAGGGAGATGAATCAACCAGCACAGGGACCCTTGATCAATGAGCAGCAGAGGAAATGGCAAAGATCAGAACTTCTGACTCTAAGACCATTGCCACATTTCAACGTCTACTGGTTTCCAATAACACCCAGGAAGCAATAGGCCAAATAAACAAACAGACTAACTAGGCAGTCGAAACACACTTCCTAGGCTCGACATCTGTTCTCAGTGGGGGTTATTAAATGTGCATTCTTTTTTCTAAAATATTGCTTCTGATTTCCAGTCCCTGTGATAAACTTTCTTTTTCTCTACCCTAAATCAAATTAATGACAGCAGCCATTCTTCAGCAAGCATTTTTTTTTTTTTTTTTTTTTACAAATGCTATGGACATTTGAATTAGACTGGATCATTTAGTGCCTGGCTTAGGAGGCAGCTGTCAGCTCAGCTCTGCAGCTCAGTCACCAGGACAGCGTCCAGCCTCCTCTGCAGGTAAGTGCCTCCCCTCCGTGCAAATGTGCAGTCGGGACTCAGGCTGGGCTTCGTTTGCACTCTCACAGCGGCCAGGGCCTCGTGTGTAAACAGCACATCCTCAATGGACGGGCGATGAACCAATGAAGAAAAAATACTAGTGACTCTTAATTAATATCCACTTGGGGGGGTTCATATTTTAATAAATATCCTATGATAGCTAAATTTTAAATCTTTCACAGTTTTGTTCAACTTATTTTACAGGGTTAAAAGCAAGTTAGATACTCAAATAGGAGACGGATTAAATAAATTGTGAGCGTCTACACTCTGAAATACATGCAGCAATTGAAAAGAAAAAAACACACGTTTTAGAAAAGTATTTAGTGACCTGAGGAAATATTCAGAACAGGATGCAAACTGTACATTTAAACTTGTCCTATACATATAAAGTTGGTTTATGTGCGTATATGTATAGTACATACCAAGTTGCCTATTGAACTGTGTGTGCACATGTACCCACGCAGGCACGCGAAGCTATATACAAAGACTAGGAGGCTACAGACAAATCATAGCAGTGGTTGTTTGTAAGTTGTGGATTATGAGTGACTTGTTTTATACTCATGGATATATACTCCTTGGTGCAGAGGGAAAACATTTTTATTTTACAATTTATATATAGGCCTCATTTTATGCTAACTTGTTTTAGAGCAAAGGCTGGAAAACACTGTTTAGGGAACTTGTGGTGCCACAACCAGGTCTTAAATAAAATCTCAGAAGGTTTTATTCACAGCAACTTACTTATTAATTTACTATTGATTTTGGGGAAAACAGGTTGGAAGAAGGCTGGCTCAGCCAGAATCTAATGTAAAACTACCAGCTCCTACTGTTTCTCCAAAAGATCCAGAGAAAAGGAGTTTTTCCCACTGTTATCACAGATCCAAAAATGGCTCTAATTATTTAGATAAAATAAAGTACCCTCTTTCTTTGCATATGATACATTTGGATATATCGGCTACCCAAGTCAATGAGACAGAAAAATCCACGTCTTTTACACCACAAAGGAAATTAAAGAGCGCTATGACATAGCCAATGTTTCAGAACATGCGCCTTTTACATCCTGATAATAAACAAAGATGAGGACGACTAACAGAGCCGTCCCATTCGACCGTGTAGAGACACGCTCAGTGCAATCGGCTATTAACAGGAGTCGCTGCTTCCCCCACACTCACTCATACATCATCAGTCTTCATCAAGACAGTATTCATAGATCATTGATTTTCATTAATATAGAATAATTCCCTCTAGTGTAAGTCACTGATTAGATTCTAAATATCTTAAGTATGCCTGTTTTCTGCAGAATCCTAATCTTTGAAAATAAGCCATTAAATAGAACTTTAGAGAGGATAAAAGTCCTTTTATAGCTTTTGCACATTGCTTGACAAAAGACTCCAAAGGCTGTAATGTTCCATGTTCTTCAGCGCACTGAGAACAGGAGGCCAGAATCCAAGTTCCGCAGGGCAAGGATTTGCATCTGCTGTGTTCACGGATATATTCCAGGCAACCAGAACCGGGCTCGGCACGTAGTATGTGTTAAATAAACTCCTGTTGGATGGGGAAAGCAGCTTATTCTTCATAAAGGAATTTATGTGAGAGAAGGAATCGCGCTTTACCTGAGGATACTCTGCTGATACAACACCATGACTGATGCTGAGTCAGTGACAGAGCCCTCTCCGTCCGCTGACCTCGGAACAGCCGCTGCCCTGCGGGTGTGGCGCATCTGTGGCAGCCCGTCTTCAGCACTCCTCCGTTAAGGTGCTTCTCTCTCTCTTAATTCAACGTCAAAATCTTTGTTTGTGGCCACAGTTCCCAAACTCCATGCGAAGATGCCCTTCCTAACTCGCGGGAAGTCCGTGAGATCTTTTAAAACTCTGAGAGAAGCATAGCAGCGTCTGTTGGGGGCCCCAGGGACCACTAGCTCAAGGCGGCTCACAGTTCCAATGTAAGATGCTACATTCCTTTTAATTGTTTCGTGTGTCTGTGAAGCCAGATTTTTGGACATGACCCGTCAACCGAACTGTTCAGTGAGGAACAAGAAATATAGGTGGCCATGTCCAATCTCACTGCAGGGGCTGAGAAGTTACGCGGTACCCGCAGGCGAGCACATCCATCAGAGTGGTGATTTAATAATGAAGTAAACATATTACATTTTCTTTCAATTTATGTGTATTTTTTTTTCAGATGGTTACTAAGTTATAAGGACATAAATGCTTAAGTTGTTTGGACCTGACTATTTAATAAACTCACCTGTTAGCTATTTTTTTGACCTGTGGGCACAGTGAAAAAAAATACTGCAGACACTAAGACTGTGGCAAAATTTCGGAGACACTAAGAGTTCTGACGTCATTCATTGATATCCTGGCTTATGTTTGGGCAAGAATCAGTGACCTGCAGTTCCTAGAAACACTGACAGCCTTTCCTCACACGCCTCAAACCCCAAGTTTAATACAGGGAGGAGGCAGAGTCCCCGAGGCAGAGCATGTTTCCCGCCAGAATCGGTCACTCAGGGTCACCCCAGCAGACGCTGCCCTCGGAGTGCTGAGCTGGAGGCTTTGGCAGGTCACAGGCAGCACCAGGCCGGTATCACACAGAACCCCTGTGCTGACCGGGACCTGAGGCCGGCTTTGGTTCTTTTTATCCTACCAGCATTCCCAAGTTACCTACTCCGTACCCCACGCACAGGGTGGCGAATGATTTACTCATCTGGCAGCATCAGCTATGCAACTACAGAGCCGGCTTCCTGGATCATTTCTTATGCCCTATGAATATTTATAGAGAATTCAAAGACGAGAAGAGTGATCAGTGCCGGAAGCGCAGCAGAGAGAAAGTGCAGGATAAGTTTAGAGGAAGAAGGAGAGAGAGAGGGTGGCCTTTGGCCTAGGCTAGAAGGAAGCTGCGACTTTAGAATTAATTTAAGGAAGCTGATGCTGCACTGCTATCTGAGCGGAAGCTGTATGCATCCACACCTGACTTTCTCCACCCTCAGTCCCCACTCTTCCCCCAAAAAGAAATCTCCCGATTTCTCTATTGAACCTCCTTTTCGAGTTGCCTTAAACATAATATCCCTAAAAGTAACATGGGTCTTAATAACTCACAGTTTTCAAGTTATGAAGACGGGCTCCATTTTACATTTCAAATGATGACTATCAGCTATGCATATATTTTGCATGTATCACTTTGCCTTTAATCTAGAAATAAAGTACTTTCTCTTAATTGCCATTTGGAATCACTAATCTGAGTCAGTTCTATGATGCCTCAAAGCGACTCCAGAAGTTCTTGAGGCCAGCCAGTGAGAAAGACCGGGGCACCTTGCTCCATTGGTCAGCCCCTCCCAGCCCTTGGATCCGGAGGCTGCAGAGAACTAAATGCTAAAGCAGGAAGCTCTCAGGCCCCTGGGGGTTGGAGGACCACGGCAATGAGGCTGGTGGCTGAGAAGGATGCAAATGAGGAAGCAGGTTTTAGGCCAGATTAGACTTTGCAGATAAATGTTAAAAATCCTTAGGTTAATTCAGTCCCTGGAGGAACAGAAGCCTCTCTGGAGCCTGAATTATTCAGGTATATCACCCATAATCATTAATTTAACTACGGCTTGGCCACAAATTGCATGCTACATTGTTGCCACACAGACATAGCCAGAAGGAAGTGGCTGAGCAAGAACACAAATGATTTCTTTTGGAGAATTTTTGGGACAAGTGTGTCGTTAACAGCCAGGGAGGAAACCTGCAACTCCAGGTGTGCACCACCAAGAGCGTCCACATCACCCGGCAGTTTACTAAAGATGCCGATTTCAGGCCCTCCCCAGACCGCTGGATGAGAATCTATATTTTACAGGGACCTCAGGTGACTCCTGTGCCAATTAAAGTAGGAAAGCCTTGGATTCGGGTTGGGTGGTTCTCACTCCTGGCTGAGGGAGGTTTAAACCCTCAGGGACTCCAGCCACACCTCAGGCCAATTCACTCAGAATGGCTTGGGGTGGGGCCCAGCAATGACAGGTGACAAGCTCTGCAGGTGTCTGTAACGTGCAGCCAGGACTGGGAGGTGTCAGACTAGGGACAGCATCTGGCACAGGCCTCACGTTGGCCCCAGCCATGCCAAGGCTCCGTGCCGTCACGGTTCATTCAGCTGCGAGCTCTGGCACAGCGCGTGCGTTAGGTGAGCAGAACCACCTGTGCCCTCACGGAGCCTGAAATCTGGAATGGACAGATTTGGAAGACTGTCACAGAACCATTGCATTAATTCTATAGACATCTATGGGCTTCCTAAAAATAAAGAAAAAAGAAGAAACAGGTATAAAGAAATCTAGGTGGGTTTCAAAATAAAATCAAACTAGATTCAAATCATAACTCTGGATGGGGCTACTTTAACTCTACTGAGAATGTCTCCTAAAACGAATGGGCCAATGGTCCAGCCTCATGGCCTTGTGAGGATCCCAAGTATCTGTCTGGTAACAGTCAGCTTTGGGCATGCTGGCCACAGAGAAAGCCACGACTGGAACCCAGATCTCCGAACTGCTGCTCCCTGCTCTGCCCCCGTCCCCCGGCCCAGGTCTGACATGAAGGCTGACCCGCACAGGCCGGGCTGTGTGTGCCTGAGGCCGGGGCTTTGCCAAGACAGAGTCAGGACAGCTCATGCACTGGGGGGGAAATGCTCATGCAGCTGGTCCTACGTTTGCTGTCCCTACAGCCAGCCAAGATTCTTTCAAAGCCATGCAGGATGTTTTGCAGAATAATAGGAAGTATTTAGGAGAGCCAGAAAGATGATATAAGGAAGCAGAGCGTGTGAGTGAAGGTTAAAGGATTTGGAATTAGCCAGAAGCAGGGAAACTGAAGCACAACTTAATGGCACTTGAGACACACAACAGACAACAGCTGGACAGCAGCCTGGCACCGCGAGAGGGGACTGTGCCCGCGGAAGGCAGCTGATCGACGGGAAGGCGCGAGCGCACCCGCATGGACAGCCGTGGGAGCCTGTAGAAATAAGCGTTATTGACGCCCATTGGGGGCGGGGGGAGAGAATTTAAAAGAATAGCCCCACTCCTCTGCATCAGGAAGGATGGACTGAACCGTCCACTCACACAGCAGGGTGGGTGCTTGGCCTCCCCACTTGTCGGTGTCTAGATACATTAGTTTTACTAACTGAGCGTGAAGGTCCAGGTATTAAGATTTCATCTGCTCTGTTGACAGAAAAGCAACATTAAGATGCTAATGATGAGCAGTTCACACTAATCAAGACAGAATCACAGCACGAATTCACGAGTCAGCCTTTAACCCAGCTCTGGCTTCTCGGTTGAGCAGCCTAACAGACCACGACAGAGCAGCGATGCTGAGGGCTCCTAGCTTCCGAAGGCTCCTCCTCTTCCCAGTTCTGAGGACTGCACTCAGAATTCCCAGGCCACTCCATAGCCAGCACCACTAATCACAGGAATTGCTGCCTCCAAGAGGGATTGCAAAAACTTAGTCGGGCCCCTTTGATCTCTCCTTTGCAATGCACCATCCCTCAAGGTGGCCAAAATGCTCTTTAAAACCATACGTGGACTTACAGTCAAAGCCACACACTACTGTGCTCAACGAACAGCTGAAAAAATCCCTTAGCAGGAATCCCAAACAGGAGAAGCAGCTTCTCTGAAGACTGACAATAGAGTTAAAAAAAGAAAAGAAATTTGATCTTTCAGTTTTCAATAAGTAAACTGGCCAGGTATCTCTGTCACATGATGGACAATTTACCCAGCAGAGCAACCCACTGGGAAATTAATAGTCTTATTTTCTTCTAGGCTGACTTCATAAAAACAAGAGGTTTCCTTCCACTGCATGCCAAAGTGATAGCCAGGTCTTGAAGTCCGGCCTCCTACCCCCAGGACAGAATGAACAAACGCACTGGTGCTGTGCGGTCTTGTAGGCAAAGGGACCTGAATGCCAAAGAGGGGTATGCCTGATGTCGGGAAAGTAATTGGCTTCTCAGGGACCAGGGAAAGAGAGAGCTGCAAGTATTGACAGAGATCTGGGTGACTTACAAACAGTGTCCTCAAGGCGGGGACTGCCCCCGGTATGCCCCCAGTGGTGCCTCAGTCTTCTCTTCTGCGGCCTAAGGTGGCCCAGAGGGGATCTCAGCCCATGTAGGAAGACAGGTGACTGAACCCCTGAGGAAGCCCTCGTTGGCCCAGCATCCTGTAGAGGCCCAGCACACGACAGCGTCCTGGAGCATCATAAAGTAGCCAGAGCCCACGCACCCAGAGACCTCCTGCAAAACCCGCACACGCCTGGCCCTGTGTGGCCCTAATGAGGGAGAGGTGTCCCAGTGAGTGACTGCGGCTGGCTTCTCACCAACCTTCATGGTCAGAGGACAGAAGCAATTTAAACTGATTTTTAAAATATTAAAAAGTGTAATGTTTATTGTACTTGAGTGCCATCCAGTAATCCGTACCTTTTGCATCTGATTATTAAAGAAACCACACTGAGCGTTAAGCAAAAATTTCAAGGCTGAGGTTCAAAATGTATAGATGCTTCAAAGAATGAGGATAGTGTTTGAAATATTTACTACCAATTATTTTAGGTGTAATGCTTACTTTACTTCTAATGTCATGCACTAGACACTTTTAGGGTTCTTATCTTTAATAGGTGATTTAAGAGTTGTTGCCAGAAAATCTTGCACTCGTGGTTTTTTTACTGAATAATAATGCATTCTGTGTATGGATTTCAAGTTGTGACCACGTCTCCTGTTGACAGTTTCAGAGTGAGCACAGGAAATTTACTATTTTATTGTTCTACTATATTCCTTTATGAAAGTGTGTTAAAGAACACTTCCTGGAATAAAGGTATAACCACATCATAAAAGCTGCTGAAATTATCACCTAATCACTCTAAAGAGAAGAGTGAGTTTATGATATTTAAAAGGATTTGTGAAAATCACCTAGGCACTAGCCTCATTGTTAAGATCTTTAATTCTATCCAATCATTGATCCCTTGCTGCATTAGTCATCAAATATAAAACAAAAAGACAGCAGTCTGGATCTAATCATTGTTCCAAGACTCCTATAATCCAGTGTACAAAAGTCACAGCCAAAAGAATACAGCTCACCTCACGTTGCTAATTCATTTAAACCCAATCACTGTAGGGGAGTCATGGGTTGATTGCTGTGGTTTCTCCCGTCAGTGACACCACGGGAAGATGACTGCAAGAGAAGCGTCTTTGCTGTTAGCCACTCGTACCACCTTGGGCAAATGACTTCACCCCCTGGGCTTGTTTCCTCACAGGGAAAATAAGATGGGAAAATTATGATCACTAAGTCCCTTCCCGCTCTGCAAGTCTATGAATCTATCACCTGTATGCATAAGCACAGAAAAGCCAAAGACATCATTGGAACAAATGTGTTGATCTAGAGATGACACCCGAGAGCACGCCAGCTTTCCTAGTTTAAAAGAAAATGCTCTGCTATGATGATCTGCCTGTTTGGCAAACTATTGTTTGCATCTATTAAAACAAGTATCCAGACAGATTATGTCATGCAAACCAAGTAACCTGATTCAGATGATAGAAGTGCTATGGTGTATAAAATCTTACATGCAAATATGAGCTTCTGATTGAACCTGGAGTGCATATATTATCCAAAATTTGAATTTATGTAACTTTCAAACAGATCTAGAATATCCTGATCTTTATTCATTCAACGGAGGACTCAAATAAGCAATTCTGTGTCTGGCATGAAATTTATGGAAAAGTTCTGAAACTCTGTCTCTCATTTTCAACAGGAAATAAGGAAGGACAGAAGAGAGCCAACAGATGTCAGAGCAAGAGGAGACATTTACACACAGTGCATGTGTGAACAAGATCACTGCTTCTCTGTTCCTTTGCCCACATTGTTCACTGCTCCGACAGCTGAAAAATGCTAAAGTTTACAAGTATCTGTCTTTTTTGCTACCAATCACGGTAGTGAGAGCCCTGGAGTTTGAACTGTTCTGTTCAGTAGGTGAGAAAAACTCAGTACATCATTCTATGAAATATTTATTGCTAAAGACTAAAGAAAGGTCCTGGAATCTGCAATCAGAGGTTCTGGGTTTGAGGTCCAACTATGTAACATCAGGCAAGTTACTTGGCCTGCAGGTTCTCAGGCTCCTCATCAGTAAAATGGACATAGTGATACTTTATACTCCATAATTTCTTATGAAGATTAAATGAAACAGTGAATGTGGTGTTTCTGCATAATATCTTTACAGTTATCAGTTATGATTATTGATTTTATTATTAAGCTAGATTCAGCCTACTCAACTACATATATTTTCCTACACCCAGGATCTTTCAAATATTATGGATTTTATTCCATTGTTGAGAGATGGACACTGAATTGGCAAATGTGGAATCATTGCTCCTAGGGGAAATACAGGGTTAGGTTCCTACAAGCTTGTGGTCACATTTTGATCAATCAATCAATATATAATCTCATTCTATGTGTGTTTCTATTTAAAGATACCTTGTTTAATATATGTGAGGATTCATTAACACAGCACACACCACTAATGGCACCATCCCTCGTGTCTGGACAAAGCTTAAATAACACACACGTTCTCTCGGTAAGGCACACTACAGCCTTCTTGCAGTTAGGAACATGACTGCACTTCAGCACTACCCTTTGAGGCCATTTGGCCCTCAACAAAAAGCACAAAAAATGAAAAAAAAAAAAAAACTGGCATTAAAATAGACTGCCAAAAGGAGATTGTTCATAGCGTGAGTGGAAGCATCAAGACAGGACATCACCTCATCCAACTCAGTGGGGAATGTACACAGGGTGTGACCTACATTTTCACAATGCTGCATGTGTGTGGGAGTTAAAGTGCCATTGTCATGACTACTGATTTGGCACTTGCAAATAAATTTTAGTGGGCAGGCAAATTCACAAATACAGAATCCTCAAAAAATGAGGACTGACTGTGTGCACACATCTGTATTTACACACAGGGATATATTTACTGCATGCTTACTTGTGTGGCAGGCACCATACTAAGCATTGTACATACATCTCCTGCTTTACTGTAATAATTCTATAATGCATGTCTATAGTTTCACTGGTAAGAAATTGAAGGTTGAAGAGTTAAAACAACTTGTGAAAGGTCACATGGGTACAACCAGAATTCACACTCTACAGTATTCTGTGTATCACTCATTCTACAGGGAGAGGAGTCTTGTACAGTCAAGCAAGAGGACAGGCATAACACGTCCTGCCAAATTGGAAAACCACTGTCTTTGACCATGATATCTAACTGAAATTTAATTAACCAAGGTGACTTAATTTGAAAATAAAGATATAGACATTTAAATGCCTATCATTATTCTAAAATATGCTTCCAGTTTTTACTCATCCAACAAATATTTATCCCAGAGGTGCAGTCACGGGCAGAAGCAGTGCTACTGTGGTCCCTTTGGAGCACACTGCAGAACTACTCTCCAGCAATCTGCTGGCTTTGCTGGGACGTATGTATCACTGCACCACTTCACACTCTGAAGGGTCAAAAATGAAAGAAACATTATTGTTAAATTTGATGTTATTACCTGTCAAGCTAATGATGTCTGGAAATTATATGGAAGATCGTGATCAATATCCATTTTCACTATGAATGATAGATGTATTCATAAAAGCTTATACATGAAACAGTAACTTGAAGGGACAATATATCAACCAGGAGAGTTAAAGCAACCACAAAGTATCACAATAAAGGCCTATTTCTTATTCTCTCAGCGTCTAACGCAGGTTGAATAGCCCTCTTCCATCCTGTAGCCTGGCTGTAACACGCGATCAATCGAAAGCCGGGGGGAGTGTAGGAAGCAAATGGGTTTCAGGTAAGCAAAGTCTCTGCACAAACACAAATGAATTTTCTCGTTAATGGATTCAGATTATGCATAATCTTAAAATTCCACTGTCATGAATAGTGGAAAAGGAAAATACCTATAGTTCAAAGATTTTTTTGTGTGCTTCAGATTTCTTCTCCTTCATATTCTCTTCAAAAAATGATGTTAAAGAGAATAGCTAAATGCTGTTTTCTTCAGGATTTTGAGAATTCAGTTTTGCTCTTAGTCTAGTCATCCTGCTTGTATGGGCTTACCCTGAAAAGGGGTAGGGGGGTCTCCAGCCAGCAAGCACAGCGTCGGGGCCTGTGGCCTTTGCCGGTCACTATGAGTTAAGTGCAGTTGGCTTAGAAAATAGCGTGACTTCTCCCAACCCTTGCCAAATTCATGTCCTTCCAGATTTTCAGAATGTGAAGCTATTTGGAAACAGAGCCTTTGCAGATGGATGTATTAATAATTAGTTAAGCTAAAGTGAGATCACACTGGGTTATGGTGGGCCCTACATCTAATGAATGACCAGTGTCTTTGTAAGAGGAGAGAACACACAGCACGGGCCAGACAGGCTGCGTGACCATGGAAGCAGGCACCGGAGAGACGCAGGGATGTCGGGGTGCCGGAACTCCAGAAGCCAGGGCAAGTCAAGGAAGGAGTCCTCCCCGGGGCCTCAGCCCTGCCCACACCTTGACTTCATAGTTCCAGCCCTTAACACTGTGAGAGATTGCATTCCTGTTGTTTTAAGCACCAGTTTATCAGTTTCCTGGTAACTAATTGGAATCTGTTGCCATAGCCCTAGGAAACTACACAGATTGGGTCTTAGATTTCAAATAAGAATTAAAAATCAGGAGGTGTAAGCATATTAAGGTTTTGAAAAAATCTGCTTATGGTTTCATCTCTTTAGCTTTCATAAATGTCTTTGACTTTTAGACCTGGAGGAGACATTTGCTGCCACTCAGGGCTACGGCTTCTCCATGGAACTCCCCTGGCTGGGACCCCTCACTCTTTCCCCTGGAAGCAGCTCTGCAGGGCACGGCTCTCACACTTCCTTTTGGTCCCAGCACATGCTCGTCATGGGTCCCTGCGCAGCTGCCCAGTGGGGGTGGCAGGGGAGACTGCTTCCCCTTGCGCACACCTCACCCCCCCACCAGGCCTCCCTGCTGCTTCTCCCTCCAGATCACTCATCATAGACCAGGGGTCGGCAAGCCTTCCGTGTACAGGACCACCTTGCAAGTATTTCGGGCTCTGTGACTGCATCGTCCCTGCCACAATTATTCAGCTCTGCTGCCGCAGCCTAAAGCAGATATCATGTACGTGAACGAGCATGGCAGTGTTTCAATTAAACTTTACTGCACTGAAATTTGAATTCCATTTATGTCCCCCATGTCACAAAATACAATCTTCTTTTGATTATTTTTAACCACTTAAAAGCATAAAAAACATTTTTGGTTTGCAAACCATACAAAGCAGGCAGCTGGCCAGATGTGGTCCTCAGGCCATAGTTTGCTAACTCTGATCTAGATCAGCGGTTCTCAACTGGGGCCGATTTTGCCCCCTCAAGAAACATTTGGTGATGTCTACAGACACTGTTTATTGTCATGAGTAGTGGGGTGCTGCCACTGGCATGTCATGGGTGGAGGCCGGGGATGTTGCAAGGTGTCCTGCAATGAACAGACAGCCCACCTCCTCCTCAATAAAGAAGTTTCCAGCCAAAAATGTCAGTCCTACTGAGGTTGGAGATCCTGACCTATATAAAGGATTCCTGTGAAAAACTGAGACCCTCCCCAACAAATCGTTCCAGGTTATGTAGTTATTAAGGCCTCACTTAAATCACCCCTTCATAAATTCTCACGTAGAACTCTAAGTGCGATCATTTTGCCCCTGCTCAATATCCCACTGTACTGTATCTGTGGTGCTTCATGGCGTGCTGACTTTGAAGCATCTGTTCCCTCCTACTCAGTGGGGAACCGCAGAAAGGCAAGGGATCTCTTACCCACCTCTCTATTTCCAAGACACAGGATGGTTGTTGAGAGGAACTGTATTAAAAAATAACAATGAAATCAAATTTCCAAGTTACAAATTCTCTTCAGGCAGGTACTAGATGAGGAAATTTCAACTTTCATAGAGTGGCTCCTTCCATCCCTCGGGGCCAGCACTGTGCCCAAGATCATGCCGGCTTTGCTGGGTGTGCCAGTCACCAGCAGAAGGCCCCAGGCTCCATGCAGTACAGGCCACCTTTGGCCAGAAAGCCGGCAGGACTGAAAGCGACTGAGCTCCACTCAGGAAGAGTTTTGTGCAGAGCCAGACAGAACTGCTTCCTGCAGCCATTCTTGGAGCCATCACTCATGAATCCACAAGCTTTACTGAGCAGGTGGGGGAAGCTGCTGGCAGGGCTTGGGGCTGGGGCAGTCGAGCTCGGGAGGCAGGATGGGTTGGGCAGGTCGCCCGCTCTGGGTGTGCTCTCCTGTCCCGTCTGTCACTCCGGGAGCCCCCTGGATTCCCAGCACATGGCTCTTCCAGTGTCAGGGCTCATCTCTGGTGCACCCCGCAGCCTCGGCCCTTGCCATGTTTCTCAGCTCCAGCTGAGTCCTGGCATCAGCTGGTCCACGCCCTGGACCTCCTGGCCAAGCCAGCACCTTTGATGGTTTCCCCAGCATGTGTCTGGAGGCCCTGGAGCACAGTGCAAAACTTTAGTGGCCAGCCTCCTGGGGTTGGGCTGTTCCTCCCACCCTCCAAGCTAATCTCCGCTCAGATCCACTCTCCTGCCCACACCCGCCAGCTCACCACCCGCTGGCCTTCCCTGCTGTGCAGTCTCGTTGGCAGATTTCGACTCCTCCTCTCCGAGGGTTCTTGTGCCCCCACATCCTGGCCCCGCACCCTGCGCACACCTGTCGTCACGCAGGGGCTGAGCACGGCTTGCGTTTTCCATCACCCTCTCCCTGGTACGGAAGAGAACGTGGCAGTCAAGCGTGTGCCTTGGAACGTGGCAGAACGTGGGATACGCGTGACGTGGTTCCTGTTTGAGGAGGGTTTCCAGACCAGTCAGCAGACTATCCGAATGGCAAGAGCCTTGGACAATGGGCAGTAAAATAGCTCATGCGCAAATCTACAGGGTGCAGAGATCAGGGCAGACTTGATGCAAACAGCTGCACTTCCTGAGTGGACACAGTGAGCACGTACTGAGCTCCGAGCATGCGGCACACACTGTACTGAGCACACTGCGTGCGTCAGTCGGCTCAGGTAAGCATCACGGCAACACGGATCGTGGTGACTGCATCGTACTCACAGTAGAAATGAGGAAAAGGAGGTTCAGGAAACTTACGTCCTCACCTGATAAGAAGTTGGGCCCAGAGCTATGTCTGATGTGAAAGCTCACGCTGTTCCCACTGCGATTTCTAGTAGCCCCGAGAGACTTCAGAGGCTCGTGGAGACCTGTGCTGCCTCGTGGAGGACGGGAGTGTTTGTATCCACAGTGGGGAGAGGGAAGGCAGCTTCGGTGCAGAGTGGCGTCGGGGACAGCAGAGGCTGCAGCTTGGGAGGCCCGTCTAGCCGGAGTGCTGCGAGTGTGTCCCGAGAAGACATAGGAACGAAGGTCAGGGCATGAGGGGTGAAGTGTGCATGCTCCTGCAAGCTGGACGTAGAGGTTTTGCACAGAAGAGCAACTGGCTCCATTTGAGGAGGAAGACCCGGATGCAAAGATATACCTCCTGTCCCTCAGGCAAGCTCCAGACAACCATGGTGTCAGGGTCCCCTGCACGGCAGGTGAGGATCCCCAAGGTAAAGCACGGGACATGCATGGAGAGGGAACGTCCTGCTTAGCCACGCACTTACTCAAGCCAGTGTGTTCATCCCCTGCTGCTGCCATAGCAAACTACCACACATTTAGCGGCTTCAAACAATGCAATTTATCGTTTTAGCATTCTGGAGGTCAGAAATCTGAAATGGGCCTCCCTGGCTAAAACTGACGTGCCTGCAGGGCTTTGTCCCTTTGGGGGCTCCAAGGGACTGTCCTTCCCTTTCCAGCAGTGGGATGCCACCCACATTCGCCCTCCGTGCCAATTCCCCTGACTCCCTCTTTCACTTCTAAAGACTCGGGTGGACCCACCTGGGTAAGCCAGGATCGTCCCCCAGTTCAAGGCTGGCAGATCAGCAATCTTACTGCCATCTGCAACTTTGGCTTCCCTTCCCATGTAACCCATCTTCCCAGGTTCTGGGGGCTGGTATCTGGCCTCCTGAGGCCTGTGATCTTGGCCTTGGGCTCAGCAAGGGCAGGACTGCTGCCCTCGCCAAGGCAGTGGCTTGGAGGACAGGGCTCGGTGAGCCAGGGAGGCTCCAGCACACGGGAGCCCTGCGTGAAGCCATCACACAACACAGGACCTCGCAGGCCTGTCTGGTGACCCTTCCTTCTGCTGGAAGCACTCACCTTCACCCCCATAGTCAGCTCACGGGGAAGAGCTCCGAGGGCCAATCTCGGCTTAAGCAGGCAGGACTGGAGTGCTTCAGCCTGAGGTGTGGCGTGGAGTCTGGCCTTTCATCACTGTGTGTCTCTGTTCTGATGACAGGGCTGTTTCCATACTCCTAAGACCCTGACCCTCTTCTGGGCCCTCATCCTGGTATCTGGTTCCCTATTTTATCTTGACTTCCTGTCTTAAAAACTATTTTCTACTTCTTACTTCTTCTACCTGCCAGTTTAGGGTCCTGCCCCTGGCTTGGTGGCTGGGTCTCCTTCCCCAAGGGGCTTCCTGAATGTCCACAGCCTGTCTGCCTCCTGGGCTCACTGGCTGTCTCATCCCCAAGCCCACCAGGGCAGCTCCAGTGTCAGGCCCTGCCACAGAACTTACCCCAGAAAGGCTTGTCTTCTAAGACAGTTGTCGCTGAACTTTTTGGCACGAGGGGCTGGTTTCATGGAAGATAATTTTTCCATGGACTGGGGGCTCAGAAAGATGGTTTTGGGATGATTCAAGTGCATTATATTTATTGTACAGTCATACTTCCCTGCTAATGATAATCTGTATTTGCAGCCGCTCCCCAGCACTAGCATCACCGCCTCAGCCCCACCTCTGATCATCAGACATTAGGTTCTCATAAGGAGGCGCAGCCTAGATCCCTCCATGCACAGTTTACAGCCGGGTTTGCCCTCCTGTGAGAATGTAATGCTGCTGCTGATCTGCCAGGAGGCTGAGCTCAGGCGGTGATGAGAGCCATGGGGAGCGGCTGTAAATGCAGATGAAGCTTTGCTTGCTCACCTGTCACTCACCTCCTGCTGTGCAGCCTGGTTCTGAACTGGCCATGGACTGGTACCAGTCTATTGCCTGGGGCTTGGGGATGACAGTTCTAAGAGACACAACACAATGTCCCCTTGAGTGAGAGCCAAGGTGGCCCTTGAACAACCCCACACATGTCAATCAGGATATCAGAGGCTCTGCTAGAGGCAAGGAGTCAGGAGCATCAACCTATTGGCCACATGCCCACCTGTGAATGCCCAACACACACCTGTGTCTATTATTTGCCCTGAGCGAGAGCCAGAGAGATAAATGCATCCAGTCTTAAAATGAAATGACAGGTGAGAACACAGAGGTGGGAAAACACAATGAACCTACTAAAGATCACACACCTGGTTAGGGCAGAGCGGGGCCTGAGCTCACAGCCGAGCTCCCGACTCCCAGGCCAGTGTCCTTTGCTGCCACGCTACGTTGGTGACTCCAGCCTGTAGGTAATGTCTGGCTGAGAATCTCCAAGGGGCTTTGCCACCAGCCCGAGGCTGGAGCCGCACCTGGAAACACCTCTGTGGGGTCAGCTGACCTCTGGGTCGGTGGCTGCACAGTTACATGCTCCACTTTTAAAGCATCTCTGAATGTTAATAGACTCTTCCTTACCTGGAGCTCAGATCTAATGCCCTAATTTTCTACCCATTTACTGGTTATACCTGCTGCATCCACGCACATGTACACACGTCTGCATGCACATGTGCGTGCACACGCACACACACACACACCGGGATTCTCTCCTCTTTCTACGAAAGCCTTCCAAAGATTGCCCCCGAGTACTCTCTTTTCCGTCCTGAACACCCTGCTTCCTCCATTCCCCTTCCACCGAGGGGTTTTCATGCCATTCACTATTCTGGCCTCTGGCCTCAGAGTGTCCTCTGGATTCTTCCCATGTGGCTCCTCTGGTTCCTCCTGCAAAAGCCACGACGACGGCCCAAACTCGCCTCCATCTGGCGAAAGCTCCACCCAAGGTCTGTCCAGAGTGCGTCGTCACGCTTCCGTCCCCACAGCAGGGTCTGGGAAAGCGTGAGCTGGAACAGAGATTCTGAGACATATTGACCAAGAAGAACCAACCAGTTTTAGTTCCAGGGCTCCGCCGAGCATTCCAGAAATCCTAGTAAATGTGTACCCATCTGGAGCAGGCAGTTCACACTGCACCTGATTCTGCAGGAGGCCCAGCTGATGGCTGACCAAAGCGCAGCTCGAGGAGGAGGAGGGTCGTGCTTCACAGACGCCAACTGCTCACCTTCATCAGACCGAGGAGCTGGGAGAAGCGATGAGTTGTGCTTCAATTATTCCCACCCCAACAGCACTGTAGTTCAAGAGCTGGTTACTCATGGACAGGCAGCTGAAGCAGCATTCCTGAGCGCGGAAGCTGCTTCTCTCTCGCATCTTGATTCAGCTGGTTGGGTTTTCTGTGCCCTTTTATTCCTTTTGTTTTCATTACAGAAGTAATTTTCAGCCAGCCTGGTTGATCAGGCAGAGCAGTTCCTCGATGCACACAGAGCAGCCACTGCGTGGACGGTGCAGTCCTGCAGGGAATGCTCTGGGCTTGGCTCGGACAGCAAGCAGAGGTGGGAATCTGGACTCTGTCCCAGCTCAGGCAGCCCATGGCTTGGCTCCCCTCTCCTGCTGCCTCTTGGTCACTGTCCTGTACTTGCAGTAACTGAATTTGTGCTTGAGGGCAAGCTTCAACCAATACACCATATCTAGAACGCAGGCACCTGATTCGTTCTCTACAATTGGTTTCCAGCCTGGATCCCTCGTCTTAAATGGTGGTGCCCTGCCATGCTCCTCACAGCCGTTCCTTTCCCTGGAACCCAGGGCTGCAGCAGGGCCCTGCTGCCACCTGCCAGAGCTTCCTGACGCCAGCGCCCTGCTGGATCACCTATGTGTTCCCTGCACCACGCCCTCCCTTGTTGGTGCCTTCCTCCCAGCAGGTCTTCAAACCCTTAACTCGGGCCATGCCGCCCAATGCCTGACTCCATTTACACTTGAACCTGACGACTCGCCCCCTCCAGCAAGGTGCTTTGCTTTCTCTGCTCCCCGCCAGCAGCTGGGTTGACGCCAACCCACACCTGGGGACCAGGGCAGCTTCCCAGGCCCTGTGATTCTGTCTAGTGCTGCCACCTTCTGAGATCCTTTCTGCTCAAAGCAGCATCAAGGGGGAACGGATGGGAGGACGATCCGCAGAAGGGGGTGTGCACTGTGTGAGAAAGGGGGTGCTGGGGCCAGGCAACCCCAGGCCGAGCCGCAGCTGTTGCTGCTCCTTACCCCACTGCACCCCTGCCCCTTCCTGTCTAGGCAGCAACCTGAGGTCTGCAATGCTGAGGGCTAGGCCAGCCCCAGGACAGCCAGGGCTGGGCCATTAGGTAAGGGCTGCACTTCTAACTGCTTTTCCTGTGGAATACACAGGTGACAGCTAACAAATCACCCCCAGTTCAATTGACCAGATCCAAGGGTACTTGAACTCAGGAAAACAATCTGGGGCTTGGTTGTCTTGAGGCTGTATTTAAATTCACAAAGAACTATTTTTGCCACGTGGTGAATTTTTTACAGAAATAATAACTCTCCCAATTGCTAATCCACATGGTAAACAACGACGCAGCTTCTGTTCTTCCTTCACTACCTCCGAAATTTAATTTAGCAGTGATATTCCACTTAGGCAGAGACAACAAATGGGCTAGTTACTCATTCATGGAAAACAGGTAAAAATTTTCCAGTGACTGTTTCTTTGAGGTGTCTGTTTTAAGAAATTTCATGGGGAGTAGGTACAAGGTGAATATCCAACCTCTTAGAGGCGAGAATCAGGAGTTCCAACTGACTGCTCGTCAAACGCCGGTGCACGGTGTGCCCCAGACACTGAGCTTGGCTCGAACCCCCGCGTGCTGTGCAAACCCATCCTATGCCTCAATGTCACAGCCGTCTTTAGAAAAACAATGTTCTTTAGTTCAACTAAGTAGAAAAACACAATGAAAAGATTCTGTGCTATTCTCTAGGTAAAAGATGCCATTTTTCTTAAGAAAAATGCTGGTGAGGATAAAAGTCAAGCATTGTTTTAGACTCTCTCCCATTTCCAAAATATCATTTAAAAAATAATTACACCCACAGTTTATGCATGATTCATTAGGCAGCAAGATAAAGTGCACTGCTAAATTTTAATTGCATGAAATGAGTAGGCACCGTGAAATATTCTCCCAACTTCTCAGGTTTGTAACCTTTCTGGTAACGTCTCCGCCACAACATAAATCTTGTCCAAATAGTCTATCTTGATTAAATTATAACAGTATTTTTATTTTTAATTTCATGATCTTCTAGACCGCTGAACAATATATTTTAGGTAAACAATTAGAAGGTCAAATAATCTGTAATCAATATTTAAGCTTTTACTTCTGAAAATTAATGGGTTTGAATCATAGGATCCTTGCAAGATGGCAGGAATGTCATCTCCGGAAAAAAACACGCAGTTATCTGTGCACTAGCATGGTTTTCCAGACTGCGGTTTTCCTCTCTGTCCTCCTTGCCCCCCAGGCAAGAACAGGAGGACGCTGTGCATTCTACAGACATTGGTAGGGATCTCTCTGTCACACACGACACAATGCCCGTCACCCACGCTGGTTACGGACTGGCTCCAGAGAACAGGAGAGCTATAACATCTCACAGAACATACAGCAGACACAGTAGACAACATCTTGAAGGATGTAATGTAGTCTTGCATTTCTTTTAAAGGGAGATTGTTAAGGTGAAGGTGGATGCTTGAATTATCATATTTTTCAACTGCTTATGCATGATATAGGTCAAAGCATGTAATTTTAAAAAATTAGGAACAAGTTCAACAACATCTTGCAGGATGTAAACAGCAACTAGTGCCAGGTATAAGCTGCTGAATTATTAATCGGAAGGAACCAGGCTTACAGCACGAGCACCTGACATTGTATTTAATGCTCTGATGACAGCAAGCTCTGCTGGGGGCACCCGCCCATCCCTCTGGGTTCTGAGTGACGTCTACCCCAGCCGCTGCCCCCAAAGACAGTGCAGTACACGTGACAGGCACAGTTCTAGCTTTCAGGTCTCCCTGTGATCGCAGTTCGTACACACACCTGTGGTTTTTAACGGGGTTTTCTCTCCTAGCAGCAGTTTTAACCTTTTGGCGTGGATTTTGCCTTGATAGTGCGAGTCGGCCACCACCGCAGAGGTGAATGACATGTTACAGAGCGTGCAGCACTTGTTCTTGTCCACCATGTCCGCGTCGCTTCCCTGCGTGGAGAGAAAGAGAAGACGGTGTGAGAGAGACCAGGTCCCGAGGCTTCTTTCTCCCCTTCCGTTCAAACCAGCTTATTGAAACATCTAGTCTTTGTTCTACAATCTCTATTTTTCTCCAGGATAATCATTATCAAAACCTGCTCAGTGACTGACCTGGAAGTACCTGTGTTTAGTGGCTATCAATGCCAGTTACCGGGAATACAGGACAAATTCACAGATAGGAGTTACACAAAGAAAAACGGGTCCCCAATTAGGCGAGAGCACATTGTGTCTGGCATCGCGAGGAAAGGCAGTCTCTAATTGCACCCATTATACTCATTAAAGTAAGTAAAATAGCAAGAGTTCAGATGGCCTGAATTATTTAGCAGAAACTATCATTTGGCATTCAGCTCTGCTTTTTACCAATTTTAGCCTCACCAGGATACATGGCCGCGATATTTGAGATTTTTTTCCTTTAAGATTTCTTGAAGGAATTGAACATTTTCCATAATTAACTTGAGTATATATCATAAAACTATTATGACCACGCTGACTGAATTTTCTGGGGGAGTTTGTGTAATTTTCCTTTACTTTAGAAGAGGTGATTCATTAAATGCTGCACAAAATGCTTAAATCCACTCTTTTTTCCTTTATAAGGCTTAATGAGAATGAATCACTATTCAGAAAAAATAAACCCTTGGTCAGACCATGTGCCCTGCTGCTGTGCACACGGTCGTCAGTTACCTGTACTTATGAAGGGAGGATTAATCCACGGCCTCCCTCCTGCTCAGTTAGAAATTGAGGGTAGAGCGGACTCTTAGACCAGGAGTAATCTGCTCCTCAGTGGAGCAGCAATCGGAAGCCTCTCTTTGTTACAGAGCAACCGGGATGAGTGTATGGCCCAAGTCGCCCCTCCTCTCATTCCCAGGGGGCCCAACGAGTACAATTTAAAATTGGACGGGGAGGCGGATGAGGGTGACGGCAGGATGGAGGAAGGGAACTGCATACTTTTCCCATGTAACAATGAGATGTCCAGGCTTCTGGAGAGAGTGTGGCCTTGCAAATTATGCGGCTGTTAGAACTCATTTCTTCTTAAGGCTTTAGTCTGTAATGTCTCTGATAGCTAGCATTTCATCCTACGAAGCAGGGGTGTGTGTGTGTGTCCAAGGCGGCTGGCCTGCAGTCCAGGGGTGATGGGACAGGAGGATCTCAAACATTAGGGGTGGGGTGGACAGTCGGTGAAAGGACATGGATCCTATGGAAAGAGAAGGGTCCTTCCTAAAAGGCCCCCTCCTGGTAGGGAAGCTGGCAGGCACTGGGGCCATGCTCAGTGGGAATAAACACCCTTGCTGAGGCTTAAAGCCACAGTGCATTGAGTCTTCCCTGGGAAATGAAAAGGCACGAACAGTTTTACACCTTTGTGTGGAGTCCTATGGAGATAAACGGACCCGGCAGGACAGAGCATGGCGGGCTTCCTGGCTTCCCTCTCCTACCTCTCCATCCACGCCTAGGAGATGGCACAGGGTCCGGATCCCATGGAGCAGGGACAGTCCAGGAATACCAGCAAAGAGCACATCAGGGAGGTACGGAAGGGTTCAAGTCCGTTAAATGAGGAGTGGTAGCTCAGGAAGAATGAAAGACCAAAACTGGCACTTTCCCACCGTATGTTCCAACAGCAGTCCCCAACCTTTTTCGCACCAGGGACAGCTTTCATGGAGGACAGTTTTTCTATGGCCTGGGGGAGTAGAAGGGGTGTGGGGAAAGGGAGGTGGCTGAGCTCTGTGGCCGGTTCCCTAACAGGCCACAGAGCAGCACCAGTCCAAGGCGCAGGGGTTGGGGATCCCAGTATTAGAGGATATTATCAGTTTTGCTTTTTATTTTATTTTTTCAAAAAAGGAAGATTGTCAAGATGAAAGTGCATGTTTGAATTATCCTTTTTATTCTACCTACTTATGCATCACATAGGTAAAGCACATAATTTCTAAAACTTAGGAGCGAGTTCATAAGCCAGAGTTCAGCCCTCAATGCACACCTCATCAGAATCTGTGTACCTTTTCTGCAGCTTCCAGAGAGCGCCCCAGCCAAGCCTAGCCTTTCTCCCTGAGGTTCTACGGAGTAGAAATTTCCACAGAAAGGCTGGAAGCCCAGACACAGGGGCTGGCATCACCATACAAGGTGACCCAAACGAGATTCCAGGGCAAAGAACTTGCCCTTGAACTGGATAATGAGCAATGGATTTACAATACTGACTGATGTGACACATTTTTAAGGACCTACTAATTGTGCCGGATGCCGTGCTAGAGGCACATGACTTCGCTCCCTGTTAGCGAGGAGGTTGGCGCCCTGAGAGCCGGAGAACCAGATAGAAAATGAGGGAAAGTGTCGTAACTGAGGAAACGGAATCCCATATGGGCCCCACTCTCTCCAAACTCTAAGGTACACAAAGCATTAATGCAAATCAGGCATGTTTATACAGCTTTTCACCTCCGCCCCGCTCTCCCACCCTGAATGCCCTTCCTCGGCAGTTTGTTTCATCCGTCTCCCCTTCTGCATACGGTCCTTCTGTGTAGATCAGTTTAATCACCGCGTGCTTGAGTGAAGCTTCCAGCCCCTTCTACTGTCCTGCAGAAGTGAGAACCAGCCTTGGGGGCTGGGTGCCCTGGGCATTCCTCTTTATGGTAGAACACTGAATTATTGCATTTACTTGTTCTTGTATGTGTCCCCGTCACTAGCCTGCAAAACTCCTCTAGGATCCAGGAAACCGCGTCACTAACAGCGAAGGCTCAGCGCTAGTGCAGGGCTGGGGAGGACCTTCGCGTGTTCACCAAAGGGACGGAGCACAGGGTTAGTTCGTGGAGTTAGTAACTCGCGTGATGTGGAAGTCAACAGAGGAGACGGGTAAAACAGGAAGCCTCATGGCACAGCCACGACTGTTCACACTGACAGGAAGACGGTCAGTCAAAGAATCAGAGGGGTCAACAATTTACAAACTAACTTGAGGATTCAAATAGGGAGATGGGTTAGTTTCATGACGGTAGTTTTAATACTTATTCCTACATTTCTGCTCTCCTGGGCAATCTCATTCACATTATCATATAGAAGAGTCAATTATACGATAAAGTATCATAGGATCTAGTTATGCCACAGTTGTAGAAGAACCAAGAAAGTTTAGGCACCAGAAAGCAGAAGGGTCTGCAAAGTTAGGTAGCCTTTCGGGCCAACAAGACACACTTATGGGATATTTTACTAAAGGGACCAGTGTAATTCACATGATACAATTGAAAATACCACAACTCTGACTACTCTAATGATCCTGATGGAGACACAACTACCTAGAAATCTAACTGTGCATTATTAGCTATCTAAATCCCAAATCAATGGCTCCCTGCAACTATAGATCATATCATCTGCTATAGTTTGAATGCGTCCCCCAAAGTTCATGTGTTGGAAACAATCCCCAGTGCAACAGAGGTGGGACGTTTAAGAGGTGACATAGGTCACCTCTATGACCTATGTATGGATTAATGCTATGATCGAGACAGTGGGTTTGTTATAAAAGCAAGTCCAGCCCTCTCTGATCTCTCTCACCACGATGCCTTCCACTATACTATGATGCAGCAACAAGGCCCTCCCAGATGCAGCCCATCGATCTTGAACTTCCCTGCCTCCAGAACTGTAAGCCAAATACACTTTGATCTACTATAAATTACTCAGTCTGTGGTATTCTGTTATAGCAGCACAAAGCAGACTAGGACATCATTCTTCTTGGAGGACACCACTGAAGCCAGAGCAGGGTTGATATATGTCCCAAAGTAAAAACTCCATAAAGTTTGATGACCTGACCTCAATGAGTACGTTTAAAGTTTCTGGCTTAAAGAACTGAGAGCAGCCCCAAGTTATCAAGTAAATGAAGGGGAACCTAAGATTATCTTAAAATATGGGCTTCAAACTGGAGGCAAAAATTCAGTCAGATTTTTTAAATACCATGTTCACACAGCTGAAAGAAAGAAAAATGTATGGAGTGTCTTAAGGCTATGTGGTCAAAGCATTTTGCGAAGTTTAGAAGTTTTCAGAAGAATTCAATCGAGGTGGAAATCCCTGCTGACTCTTATGGATTTTTTTTTTAAGTTAAATTCAGAGGATTGTCTTCATTTTCTTTCACTTTAGGTAAATTTGAAAAGCCTAAAGGAGAGATGCTTCCACAGTGGCAGAGTGAGGAGCTCTGTGACACTCCTCGCGGAGAAAGTGCACGAGTTAGACAGGCTTTGTTCAGGCAGGAGTGCCAGCGCTGCTGCCCCGAGCTCAGTGTTAATCAATAGTCCTGCACCTCCAGGGGAAGACAGAGGAAACTCACTGATCTGCATGTGAGACCACTCCAGAAAATGCCTTGTAATGCATGGAATTTCTCTGAGCACTGGCTAGATTTTCTTGGATTCTTCTCACTGGTGTTCATTTTGGCAAAAGACATTTTGTGGCTATACTGGAACTCTGTTTGCAGCTGCTACACCTGAAGGCAACAGCCATCTGACACCTCTCTAGAGGCAGGAGTAACTGTCCCTCTCAGCACACACCCTGGAGTAAGCTGAATGCAACTATTTCTATTCATAGTATTATGCGTGTCGTTGCTTGTAGTCTGGCAATTAACTTTGAAGAGAGAATGTCTCTTCTCTTCTCCCGCTTTACTGGGACCAAAAGGCCTGGAAATCAGGCTTCTGGACTGACACGGTGTCCCGCGGGGTCTTGCCTCCTGCTGTTCTCACTCCTGCAGCCTGGTCCAATCCATCTGAGTCAGGCTGTTGTCTCTCCTCCTGACCTGCTCAAATCACAGCCAGACATCAAGGTCCACCTTATCCAAGGGTCCTTTCACGACATCTGCAAACTTCATCCACATACCTCTTGCTGGCCTCTCCTAGTGCTTAACAGCCTTGCCATAAAATTTGATCGTTCTTGTCCTTTAATTGCTTTCTTGGTTTTTTTTTAAAGGGTTGTCTCTTTAAAAATATCTTGAAGGCAACAATCTTACAAGAACTTTAGGAATTATCCTCCCCTCATCTCTAGTGCCTGCCACAGCTGTGTGGATTCATACAAGAACAATAAAGATGCGCTAAGTAGTTGTTGAATGAATGGCTTGACGTGGCCGTTCCGATCCAACTCTACCTTGGCCATTTAAGTCTGCTTTCCACCTAAAATAGTTTCTCCCTTGCTCTTTTGCCAACATTGCTGTTCTGTCTCAGGAAAAGGCCAACAGGCACCCAGTTCATACACTGCACTGAAACGGACAGTGCAGGAAGGGTGTGTCATTGTGTGCATTTGCCCACGTAAGAAGGACGTGTCTTGCCGGCTAGGAAGGCGGGTGGTGTTGGGACAGCCCACGGAGAAGCTGCAATGTCCCCATCTGCAGAGCGCACGCGGAAGCTGGCGTGAAGCCTTGGGTTCCACTGCTAACTGGAGGGATAGACGGCCTGCCACTTAGACAGAACCACCCAGGTGGTGGACGAAAACACTCATTTTCCATAGTATTGGGGAAAATGGTCATTTTGACAATAAAGGAAAGGGAGGATGAAGATTTCTACTCAGGAGGGATGTGGAATTGGGATGGCTTTAGTTTGTTTTTTCACTGAAGAACTATTTCAACAGATGGTCGTAGTAGTTATAAGATCCCAAAAGGGAGAAATTAGCCGGAGCTCCTGAGAGGCAACAAATATATAAGTCAGATAAGCCCCACTAACCAAGAGCAGTTCCTAAGAAAATGCGACTAATGAAGAGATGTGCGCAGGAGGCAGGCGGCAAGAGCACAACACCTGCTTCATATTCTAAAATTATATGGTTTAGATATTTAAATTTACTTATTATCTGTCTCCTACCACTAAAATATTCAATATTATATATCCGGTATCTAGAAGAGCACTGTCCTATAGAAATATGTTGCAAGCCACAATTGAGGACACATTTATATTTTCTAACAGCCATATTTTTAATTAAAAAAAACTATAAAATTAATTTTAAAAAACTTTTCAAATTTATTATTTTTTAATTCACAGATAAAAATTATATGCATTTATCATGTACAACATGATGTTTTGAAGCATATATACATTGTGGAATGGTTAAGTCTAGCTCATTAACATATGCATTGCCTCACAGGGTTATCATTTTTGTGGTGAGTGCACTTAACATCAACTCTCTGGGCGTTTCTCAAGAATACAATACATCACCATTAGCTGCAGTCACCATGCTGTACGACAGATCCCTTAAACTTATTTCTCCTTTGCTTTCAGCATGTGTTCAACATAAAAATTATTAATGAGGTATTTTATAGTCTCTTTATTATGCTAAGACTTCCAAATTGGGTGTATGTTTTACACCTACAGCTCATCTCAATTCAGACTATCTAAACTTCAAGCATCTGATGGCTCCATGTGGCTAGTGGCTACTGCATTGAACAATATCTCCAGAACATAGTGAGTAATCATCAAATATCAGTTGAACTTAAAAATGAGTGAACAAATGAATGAGTCAGTGAATAAATAAATGAATAAATTCCCATTTTTACTGATCAGATAAATGAAGACACAATTTCATTGTGTCATCGTTTTAGAAAGTGGTGGAACTGAGTTTGCAATCTTTGGTCAAATTCAAGGCAATGCTATTTCCATTGCACTGCGCTGCGATACCATGTCAGTCTCCTCATCCACAACTCAATGGCTCTTTACTGCCCCCAAATAAAGCTCCTTATGACATTTAAAGTCTGCTAACATCTAACTCTCAACACACTTTTCCAGTCTTGTCCCCAAAGAGAAGGTTCAGATAAACGTAGGGGAGGGAGAAATAGCTGATAAACTTCAGTAAACAAACCATTACATTTTCATTACAAACACTACACACACACAGACAGACACTCCCCCCCTCTAAAATTTTAAAAAGAAAGAAGCTCTATTAAGCTAGAAAAACAACCCTGAACCATATCTCCTTCTAAAAGTTTAAGAAATATAATATGATAATGAGAAAGAGAAAAATGGCAAAATCAACTCCTATAGAAAGTCATTATTTTATAAAAGGAACAACCAAACTGCATGCTTATAAGACCACAAAAACATGCCAGAAACATGCTTACAAAAAAGATCAAACAATAACTTTCTATTTCAACACAAAGAACTTTAAAAAAATGATACAAGACCTGAAAGAACATATTAAAATACTTGAAAATTCACAAATTAGGTGGGAGAACTACAAACTAACTAAAATTAAAAGAATAATTCACTGCAGAAATGAAAACTAAACTAGAACAGAAGATGAATACACACAATGAATAATTCTCTAAGAGAAATAGATAAAATTAAGAAAACCATTCTAAAATATTAAAGAACTAAAGAGATACAAAGAGACTCAATAGCAAGTGACAAATTGAAGACAAAGACGATCCAATACATGAATATTAGGAGATCTTGATGAAGAAAACCAAAGCAAGGGAACAAAGCAAATACTAAAAACTGTGAACTGAGAAAACTCCTAATTTTAAAATTAATGAAATATAAATAGTTGTCCTCCCATATCCATAGCGATGGGCTCCAAGCCCCCTGAAGATGTCAAAATCTGCAAATGCTCAAGTCTCTGATATAAAATGGTGTATTATTTTCATATAACCCACGCACATCCTCCTGTGTACTTTAAATCATCTCTAGATCACTTACAATACCTAACACATGTAAATAGCTGTTATACTATATTTTTTCATTTATATTTTTATTGTTGGTTTTGTTCAAATATTTTTGAGCCTTGGTTGGTTGAATCCATGGATGCTGATCCTGCAAACTGTATTAAAAGAGCCTACCGCATACCTCTGAATGTCAATCCAGAGCAACCAATGCTAAAAATATTCTAGTAAAGCTATTTAGCTTTATAGAAAAATTTTTAAAAATTACTGAACCTCTAGGAAAGCAACATCTATTAGGAAAACAAAATTAGACTGTAATCAGATTTCTCAACTGCAATATTTTATTCCAAAAACAAAGTAAACAGTTTATAAACTCAAAATAAAAAAAATGTGTGGACAATGTTTATATCCTGCAAAACTGACATGTAAGTATAATGGGCCCACAGTGGTAACAGGCGAGAACTAAGGGAATCTTGTTCTCATGAGCTGCCCCTGATGTGTCTACTAGAAGAGAAGATTGATTCAAACAACCAAAATGACTAGAGAGAATAAGAACTAGTGGTCGCATGGTATTTGATTAAGATGAGTAGGAATTAACAGGGAAAAAGTATAGTGTGCAATGGCTATATTCTCAGATGATGTGTATGTAGTATAACCAAAAATGGGAAGACAGTGATGAGAATATATGCTGCAAAAAGACATTTACCTGATCAGTTATTTATATATTAGTGGTGTAGTGTTAATATTGTTATTCACCGGAAATGTGTATAATAGTGGATACAATAAATCAGTAATTATGGGATATTCTATTAGTAATTTTGTCATTCCCTGTGTCTTTGTGAACCAAGATATTCAATGTGGAAAAGTGAACAGATGGAATATAGGAGAATACGTGTGAAACCCTGTAATTGCAATTTGCATTGGAAGTATCAGCATGAACTCATGAGGCATCACATAAAAATATGTATTCCTTAGTTCTAGCCATTAAAGAGATCTAAAAATAATGACAAACTTGACACCACACCCATGGCACTCAGAAACTCTAGTAATCTTGAAATACCATTCCCATGGGGGGGAAAATGCAGTCTTTTGGGGGAAAAAGTGGCTATTCTGAGAGGTATACAACGTGGTCCTGGGATATCTTGTCAAACTGGACAACAAGAAAGCCATGAATGACATACTGCAGCCAAGACACGAGGAGTCAAGGGCAACCTCAAAGAAGCCCCCATGGGCAAAAACATGACAATTTTATTTCAAAACGACAGTAATGGAAATTGGTCAAAGCTCATCAAGTATGCTTAAATCCATAAATTCATAATAATACTCGCTAAAAACCTATTTGGTCGCCTTTGCAGAATAGTAGGGAACCAATTCCTTCCTTGGAAAATTGACAAATAAAGGGAAAGAATGAAGCAATTTTTCTGCCTTTCTGAAAAGAGTATCCCAAACAGGAGGAAAACTGCATGTTTTAAAATGATTCCAATTAATCAATGAAAAAAGAAACGATTGGATAAAACCATTTTGCAACACCCAGTAAATTAACGTATGTAGGCAGTGGCCATGACGGCTGCCAACGGCACACAGACGACCAGACGTCACGCTCCTCGTGATGCGAGGCTCAGCACCGTTTAGAGTCTGGCCAAAGGCACCCATCCCAACCTGCTCCGTCCCCGGATCCTCCGCCAACGAGCAGGGAAGAGAAAGAGCCGAGGAGAGTGCTGCAGGGGGTCACAAGTGCACAACCAGCAAACCCTGTGCTCCAGGGCACTCTGTAGGCCACATGCCCCCAAGTTCTTTGACAGGTGAATTGCAGGGAAAAGAAGGGACTGGAGAAGCAAACTGTGGACTAAAGTAGATGTCAAAAAACATATGTCAAAATTTTAGAAGTTGGGCAAGAGCAAACTATGGTCATTGAGGGATACGTGAGTGATAAAACTCTACGGAAACTCAAGACAGCGGGTGCGGAACGGTCAGGAGGGTGGCTGCTTCTGGTGGGACAGAGGGAGTCAAGCCTGGGCCAGGCGAGGGGAGGAGCCCTGGGGCGACCGGCAAGGACCCGTTTCTCCACCTAGGTTGTGGTTACCCCAGTGTCTCCCGCAGAACTCAGGAAGGGACACGTCTGTTTTCGAGTTTTGTATGTGTGTTTTATTTTCTAACAAAAGGTTTTTGAAAAGATGAATTCCAGTTTAGAATACACTGGTTAGCAGCCCTAAGTGTCTCTAACTCTTCAATATTAATGAAGACAAGGATGAAACTCATATTGAGAATTAATTTGATAGACCATCTGATGTCACAATTTAAAGAGAATTTTGACCTGCTGTAAGGCATAAGGAGTTCAGTAGAGGTAAGATGTAAGACCAGAATAATAATAGGGATTCCCTCATAAGGTAGCAGTGAGAATTAAACGGGTTTGTATGTGGAGCGTTCTAGAATGTTGCCTAACCTATAGCAAGAAACATATTTAAGATTAAGCTATTGTTTTCATTATAAACCTGCCCGGGGTTTTGTCTCATAAAAGAGAGACCCCTGAAACAAAGCTGAGACACCACGTACATCTCCAACGTCCTTGCCCCCGACTCAAGATTTCAACCAACAAAATAACTGGCCAGCTATCCTTTACCACACACCTTCGTGAACTGATGAAACATGCATTGCGTGTCATCTTTCTACATCCGTTCTGGGACATCCACTCCTAGTCACAGTCAGGGAGGGAAGGCAGCTGATATATTGTATGTCGGTGGATGTGACTTCCTTCCTCACCAGTGAGAAGACAGGCTACAGGGGCAGGGACGGGAAGCTCCAATAGCTTCTACGGTTTTCATGCAAGGCACTGTCTTGCTAATGTTGGAAAGCCAGGTAGCAAGGGCAGGAAAAGATGCCCCCCAGAGGAAGAGAGCTTTGCTAGTTGAAGAACGTCCAGAAACTGGGACTGCCCCAAGAGCTGTGCACAGAGAGCCACATCTAATAACGGCTCTAAGAAAGCAAGAGATTAGAGAATTAGCCAATTGAACGCCAAGAGGAATAATTTCTTCCAAATTATATTTTCAAATTTGATGCAAGTTTAATCACTGGAGGTTAGAAGAAAACAATTCTGAATTTCTTCTTCAAGGAAAAAAAAACAGATACTAAATAGCTAAGATAATTTTGAAAATCAAAAACGAGATGCTCTTGCAGTCTCAAATATGAAAAACATATTTAAAACCTAATGATATTTAAAGTTTGTATCTGCTACAGAAAGGCACAGGTTGATAAAACAGAGCAGAAACAACCAAAGAATGCATTCAATTTAGCAGGAGATAAAGGGAAATGGCAAGTCAGAGAGGAAAAGGACATTATTCAATAAAGGGAACTGGAAGATTGAATAACAATTTGGGGGACATAATAAAACCATAAAATAACTAGAAGAAATATATAGAAATATTCATACAATCTTTGAATAGGTTGAACTTTTTAAGCATTATACCGAAAACAGTTCAAAACAGAAAAGATATGCATATTCTATTCTGTAAACGTTCAAAATGTTCAGTATATCAAGAAATACCATGAAGACATTTAAAAGCAAATGGCAAAGAATATTAACCCTACATATTTTTAAAATGCTTATCTATATAAAGAGCACTTGCAAAGTACTGAGAGCTAATTAATCCCCCAATTAAGCAAAAAAATAAACTAAAAATGTATAAAAGAAATATACATATTCAATAAATATAAAAAAGATCAATCTTACCAGTAACATAAAAAAACATAATATTTTTAATGAGTTACCAGTTTTTAATTATAAAGTTGGGAACACTTTTGAAAAATAAGATCCAGTAATATCAAAGGTGAGGAGAAATGAACATTCTAAATCATGACTTTGAGGAACATGTAGTCTTTTTGGAGAGTGACTTGAGAACGTGCATCAGAAACCTTAAAGACATATTCTTCTTGACCCAGAAATTTCATTTCTGGAAAATTATCCTAAGAAATCATCAGATTTGAACACATACATACCAGGTTATTTGCTAAGGTGCTGATTACAGCAGCAAAATAAGCAGAGGTTAACCTCTGAGGTTAGCAGAGGATGATATTTGAACAAACTGAAACTGTGGCATATTCTTTGTTAAACTAATTTTAAATAAACTGCTGTGTAGTTACATATTGATATAATGGAAAACAAAGCTATTAAGTGGAAACAAAGCAACTAAAAATCACGATATGGAAAAATATATCAAGGAACGTGGAATATGACTCATGGCATACTGTTAAGCTCATTCATTTGACATTTTAAAACAGGTATTTATGGGGTGTCAACTCTGCACCAGGTGCTGTCCAGGGGACAGTGCAGAGAACAACGCAGGTGACAACCCCGTCCCGGAGTTTATATTCTCGTTGGGAAGCTGATGGTATTTAAGAGAAGTAAGTAAAATACCTATTCTTCTAGTTAGTCATCGTTGCTAAGGAGGAAAAATAATGAAAGGGGAATATGAATTTGCAGGAAGAAGCGTGTGAAATTTTAAAGGTGTCCGAGAAGGCCTCACTGTGGAAGAGACTTTTGAACAAAGGCCTGAAAGAAGTGAAGAGTGAGGGGAACAACATTCTAAGTAGAGGGAACGGCAAGCGGAGAGGCCTTAAACATGAGGTGACCAGCGTGTGCATGGATTAGTACGGAGCCCGGAAGACCAGTGAAGCCGGAACAAAGTCAGCAAGAGGAGATAAGGTTAGGGGTTGCGGGGGCGGGGACAGGGCAGGCAGGGACTCAAGCAGAGGAGACGGCAGGTTTGCTCTGAACCAGATGCAATACCACGTAGAGGCAACGAGGAGCACAAGCCACAAAATACTATTTTAATATAACATTTGCATGTGTGGGTGAAAGAGAGCAAGGTGAAAAACTGAAGGATGGGCCTCTGAATATTAAAAAGGTGATATATATGTATATGTGATTATGCAAAATTATTTTTTCTTCGCCTTTTATAAATTGTCTAAACCATTCCATCCTGTATGTTACTTTTTATTGGAAAATAATTGTTTGAAAAGTGAGCAAATCCCTCCTCCCACAGGTGAAAGAGGAGAGACCATGGTTTTGGGGGTGAGATGTCCTTTCAGTTCTCTGGGAGGAAACCCAGTGATACCCGGGGCAGATCTACAGGGATGTCTCCAGTCGGCGGTGCCACCAGTGTGACCTGCCTGAATATATGGGTCCCCCGTTCAGGTGGCCCCTGTGGGTCTATTTATGTGCTGTGCAGACTTCCAAACAAGCTGAAGTCTGACAGCTCCCAAATCCTGCAAGTTATGAAGAAAAGCTGTCAGGGCATCAAGATGGATGTTTTCTGCCCAAGCCTACGAGCACCTGTGGTTTTATGTCCTCACCACCCCAAACGCCACTTCCTGTAGAGAGGCCCGTCAGAAACAGACACCTGTGGTCCAATTCCCACTGCTACTGCACTGGGGAATGGTGAGGAATAAAAGAGTCAGAACTAAAGAAAAGATAAAACATGAATGGAGGGCTTTAAAGAAAAAAAGAATCTCAACTGGATTCACTATGCTCAGTGAGAAATGGGTCCTGAAAATGTGGTACCCGAGCCTGCAGCCTTAGCATGGCCTGAGAATTTGCTGGAAATGCAATTCCCAGGAGTCCACGCCAGACCTCCCTCCTCAGAGACGCTGTGGTGGGACCAGGCCACGGGGTAGGGAACACCCTCCGCCTGCTGCGGGAGCTGTTCCTCAGACTTTCTCCCTTGACCTAAGGGAGAGTCGGTGTGCTTAGGCCAAACTCCTGGCCTTCTGTTGGGAGGTCTTTCTCACTGCTGGCGCTCCCCGGGGTTTCTAAGACCTCTGTCTAGGCTCCTTTCCTTTGCCAGCCGTTCAGGCCGGGCTGGGTTCCACCATTAGCAGCTTCCCCAGGGCAGCCCGTGGAGATGCCACGCGGCCCTCCTTTCTCCTCCTGCCCCTCGGCAGTGGGCACAGCTCTTGTTATGGAATGGTTTCAATGGCAAGTTAGTCTCTCTGGATGTAAAACTCTGCCTTCCTATGAAAAGTTCTGAGCATTTTCTCTTAACAAGGGGAATAGCTGGAGCCTGTTGTATGTCTCTTCCATAAGCCTGCAATTTTACCCTTGATTGCTCAGTAAAACCATCTTTTCCCAGTAGGGTGCATCATCTGTTTGCTATTAAACCTGGCACACACTGAAGGCCCTTGAGTCCCAGTCTGAAGGGCCCAGACGGAAATGTTCTGAGATTCCCATTAACCGTCTTACATGCACTTGGTCTCCAATACAGATTGTATAAAAAGGTCAAAACAAATCACTTAATCACTTGCCTTTCTGTGTTAGTTCAACTAAGAAATATCTTCAAACACAAAATACACAAAATAAAGCATTCAGTAAAAATGCGTATTCCTTGAAAAAAACGTCCATATGGCAGACACTTTAGAGACGCTGGCATCGGGGACCTTCTTTACTAAGGTTACTGTGAACCTGGATGGTGCATTTCTTCTTCTTACTTTTTAAACACACTTTTTTTTATTTTGGACTAATTGTGAATTTACAGAAAAGTTGCAAGGACAGTACAGAGAGCTTCCACTGCCGTTTACTCACACAGTGCCCCCAGACGTCAGCCCTTACATAACCACGACGCAGTCTCCAAAACCAGCGGACACTGGGGCGCTACAATTCCCTAACTCCAGACTATCCAATTCCACCAGTTTTTTCCACTAATGTCCTTTTCCTGTTCCAGGATCCAATCCAGGGTACCAAATTGTATTCAGCATTTTGTTTTGCAGCTCTCTTTCACTCTCGCCTGCCAACTTCTGGATTACAACTTCATATAGAATAGCCGCTTATAAATGGCTGCCAATTAACCAACACAGCATCCCGAGTCTTGGAACTGGTAGCAGTTCTGCCCTAAACATACAGCAACCCATCGTGCAGAGACTGTCACCAGCTGCTGCACAGGTTAGGCTGGCCTTACCCAGACCTTGGTACCCTCTTAGGCAGGCCTGGCATTAGGAGAAAAAAATCTACTTTGGGCCCAAAATAACTAGACAATCTGACCAAGGCCTACTGGTGCCTTTTCCTGGTGATAAATGTGAGCCACTTTGTTCTGGGGGCACTTTATAAGAACACTGTCAGGCTGGCTGGGGTGTCAAATGGTTTAGGAAACTGTAATGAATTTTTAAAAATGTCCAGTTTATTCAAAGGCAACAGTAGAAATAAGGTCTGGGCAAAGGTGGAGGCAAAAACAGAAATCACTCATGGTTCCTTGGACAGGATGCTGTTGACGACACCCGCTGTGCGCCTACCTGCTCCCCCGCCTCCCTCCCCTCTCCTCACCCAGTTCATCTCCGCAGCAGGAGAGAGACAGAGACCTCACAGAGGAAAACAAAAACTGCCAGCAAAAACTGAAGTTTGCAAATGGCGCGTCCACACCACAGCCCTGAGGCCTGCTCTGTAGACAAGGTTTCCGAGGCCACAAGACAAGGGCTTCTGGAATGGAAGCCGTTCTCTCTCCATTCTAGGGCACTCAAGCTCCCGTTGCTGGTGAGACGCTGCCTCTAGGTCTCTGACATGCACACGCTTCCTCCATTGACCTGGAGTCCCAGGAGTCCTTGGGAATGGAAGGAACAAACAACCAAGTCCGCTTCTTGGAGGCACTTTAAACACTGTTCACTCGGAAGAGAAAGGGGTCAGGCGCCCCTTAAATGCATTGCACCAAAGTGGCGCTTTCTCTCTCTCTTTTTAATTAATATTAGCATGAGGGTTGTTAAGGCTTTAATGAAAACACGTTGGCGGAAGCAGTGGGAAATACGGCTGAACAACAGTGACAGACAGCAAGTTCACGGACAAGGTGCTCACAGCCTTCCATGTGCTTTCTCGCCCACGAGGCAAAGGGCACAGACTCCCACACCCCTCCCCTTCCCCAGGGTTAAATCTGTCCAGATGTTAGGACCTGGACACAGCTCTGGTGTCAGTGCAGTAAGAGCAAGCAACCATCTGTGTAATCTTCCTCCCCTGAGCCCATGTCAACGATCGACGGGCCTCTCCCAATTCCAAAGTAAGCGTCCACACGCACACTCACAAGTTAGTCTCAAGGTCCTCAACATAAACTCTCCACAAAGGAATGGACCAAGTTTAAGAGAAGGTTGTTCAAAGAGTCTGAGGCCCCTGCCCACTGGGACAACACCGTTTCTCCCCACCCGATGGCCCCTAGATGTGCATCTTCACTCAGGGAGAAGACAGGGGTGTAGAATGTCTTCTCTTAATGCGGTGACAGAGGCATAACCTGTTTTAAAAGTGAGAAACCAACTTAGGACTGTAACCCCCAGAGCCCTGCCTGTGAATACCAAGGACCTAGAAGCAGACAAATTAGCATCCACATCTGGAGCCCAGAATATACCTTCTCATGGGAATCATGTTATAAAGATTGGGGAAGTGTAGCTGAAAAGGTTCTTTCAATTCTCTGACTCAGGTACAACACGGGCTAATAAGAATGGGTGGACCAGGTGGAAATCTAATCAGATTTTATGTTATTCCTATGAAGAAAAAAAATATTTTATACTCCGGGTAATAGATTTACAAATGAACCATTGGAAGACAATACGTTTGTGCTTTGGGGACTGATGAGGAGGGCCAGGGAATAGATTTTTGCCATTTGTCGTGGAGAAGGATGCCGCTGGTGGTGAGGGGACCGCACCCCTGTGGGCAGGGAGAGCCAGCCCATGGGTGTCACTTCCTGAAAATGTCACCCTTGAAAATGTCCTCTCATTCTACCCTCCCGAGTCCCTACGTGCAAGGCTGCCTCCTGAGGTACCCCTGGCAAACGTGCCTTCATCGTGCACCCAGCTGAGATCTTTCCCAGAGATCCACATAAACTAATCTGCTTAGTGCTTATTTGTTTTTTCCCGTCTTTGGGCTTGTTCTTTTCTCTGCATTCAGATTTCTCCACATAAAAGCTGCTCCCCAGTGCTGTCACTGTTCTCAATGCTCCATCCAGCAGAGCTGCCCTGGGATGAGAACCACAGGAAAAGGGGCAGGTGGACCACACTCTGGGACTTCACTTGGTCATGTGAACCCAGTCGGACAGGGAGGAGCAGAGGACAACACCACTGAGAAGCCAGCGGTGGCACCTCTCCTGGGCCCACGTCTTACAGGAGGTCCAGACGTGAAATCACCCTTGAGGCTGCTCATAAGCGCTGGAGCTCACCGTCTTGCATGAGGGGCTGTACTCGGACACCTTCCAAAGAAAGTCTGATTCTGTCCTAACCTGTTTTATAGATAAGTACATCACTGGACAAGGTCTGCAGATGACACCTAGCTTTTCAGCCGTCTGACTCAGATTCACAGACATTTGTTGATCATCTAACTACATGCCCGGCGCTGAGGAGACAATGGTGAATAAGGTCTGACCTTCAGGACCTCGTGGTTCCAGAACGAGGTATAGCTGGATCAGTCAACCCCAGTACACTGTGATGTGTCCTAGATAGACAAGGGGACACACAGCAGAGACAATAATTCCCTGACAGTGCTGGGCACCTTCATAGGGGAGAAAACATTTACACTGAGTCTTGAAGGATGAGTAGGACTTTGCCAAGCATGCGTGAAACATGGACATGAGAAAGGAGATGGTACAATCTGGAAAAGGGACAAGATGCAGATCGGGTATTTGAGGGACATGAAGGGGACGTGTAGGCAGGATCCAGGCCATAAAGGAGCTCAAGACCTAGAATGATACATCCAGCTTCCCACCCTCATCCACAGAATATTTTTCCTAACCAGAGGATAAGGCCACAGTACACTTCTGGCTGAATCTGTCTGTTTTCCACTAATAACACTGAAATGATGACTCCTCTGCCATCTCCACGTGACTTGCAAGTGGGCCACTTTGCTGCAGAGGGACGGCCTAGTTAGAAGCCAAGCCACGGGGGAGCAATCAGGAGGGAAGTCATTAAGAGCGACTAGGCATCATAGTGGTGCTTCCTGAGACACCTGTTAAGTGTGTCACTTCCTGCTAAGTCACCTGGCATCCACTTAAAAGCATCGGTTTTTCAATTAATTGTAAAGTGGCAATCAGGCCGTGGGAGCAACGACGTGGAAGACTGAGAGGGAGTCAGGACTCCTGATCCCCACAGAGGCAGGGAGGGCCTGATTAGAGACCAAGCTAACATAACGTTTTTCCTGAGCTGCCTTCTTAAGGGTGATTTCTTTTGTTCTCTTTTATAGTTTTTGTGTGTGTTTGTATTAATCAGAAGCCACTAAGGCACTGACACAAATGTCTTCCAGTAGCATGTATGAGTGTGATCCAGCGTATACTTCTATTCCAAATGGGCTTCACCGAGCAAAGCACTTAGTCAAAGAGGCCAGGCTTTGCGGGTCCCGAGCAGCTGTCACGGAGGAATCGGGTGACCCGCTGGGACATGCTCACGCCAGGCCACGTGCACTGAAGAGCTACTTTAAAATCATGGTCTCATTCCAACCTACTTTGAGACAGGTTGGAATTTGAAGAAACAGGGGAATGAGAAATAAGAGAAGGATTTGTCAAGCTAATAAGCATTCTACTCTGTATATGTCACGCACATTTACATAATTTTATCATCGGAGAATCTGAGCCGAATACTCCGATTTCCATTCTGCTTTTTCTATCTTCATATTTTCCCCAACAGATACTCATCGTTGGTATTTTCCTAAGTCAATCTTTTCTGCCTGATTTCCATTACCCCATGTTGTTTTCGACAGAGTTCATTATATCTCAAAGGGTATGCTGGCTGAGTATGACAGACTGATACTTTCCGAAATAAAGTCTTTCCTGTTCCTGTAATTAGAACAACATGCTGGTACTAACTTCCCAGACGCACCTGCTTGCATGCGAACTCTGAAGGCCACTCACGTTGCCTTTGTTTGGTCAGAGATGTTCTGTGTTAGAACAGGTGGCCCTGAGTAAACTTGGGCCGATGTATTTTCCCGTTCATTCAGTGGCATCAAGTGCATGGGCCTTTCTAGACAAATGGTTTCAAAAAAGTGTAGCCAACCATCGATTATTCTGCAACTGATTAAGGAGAAACCCCATGATATAAACCTCTTGTTTTTCAATATTCTGTCTTCTTACTTTTGGCCTTTCCACAATCTTACTGCAAAATGTAAGAGACAGGAGAGAAGACGGGGGCCAGGCCAGGGACTCATGGTGGGCTGTGCTGGGCCCGATCAGCCCAGATTGCCTGTAGTTGGTTGGGAACATGACGCAGGTCAGAGGTCGGCAAACTATGGCCCGTAGCCCAAATCTGGCCTGTTGCCTGCTCTGTGTGACCAAAGTTTTATTGGCGTAGGCTTGCTCCCTCACAGATGGAGTGCCAAAGGCTGCCTTGCACTGCAACAGCCGAGTTGAGCAGGGCCGACGGAACCCTGCAGCAAAATCTAACATACTTTCTGGCTCTTTGCAGAAGAAGCTTGCCAAGCCCTGTGTTGGGTGCTCAGGCTGAAGAGTTTGGCTCCTTAGAGCACACTCTGGCTAAGGCAAAGGCCCCACGCTCTCCTGTTCACGAGCCTGGATTTCACACTGGCCATGAACAGGGACATCATAAACATTAAAGCCACCCCAGGTCATCATTAAGGCGGAAGAAGATATTTTGCAAGAATACTTTCAGCTGCAAGTAAAAGAAAACACTAAAGCAACTGGCTGGAGGAATTTACTCTCTCATACAGTAGACGGAGAGATGATTTAGCTCCAGAGTCAGGTTTCTTCTCTTTCTGGCCTGCCGTCCCTAGCTTGTCCAGTTTGTGCTCCTGGCTGACTCTCCTCATGGCCCTGGGATGGCTGCCAGTGTCCGGGCATCTGGTGCAGACACAACGGTGTCCAGACGCAAGAGAGCAATCATTTTCCTTGTGCCTATTTTTAAGATTGAGAAAACAATTCCCAGAACTCCCCCTCTCCCCTCAGCTGATTTCTGCTGTGTCTTAGCAGCCAGAATAGCACGATCGGCCCATGGGTGAAACCAGGGACTGACAAGGAGAAAAGGGCCACTGCTTACTCCAGTTGTGATGCCACCCTTGGTGCTGGACTGGATGTCCCAGCTTCCCTGAAGCTTACGATTAGCTGAGAAAGGTGCGTACTTGAGCAAAACTGGGGCCCTGCCAGAAAGGAAAAGAGAGGAGGATGGGTGTTGGGTAGGCAACAGTGTCTGCTGTAGACTCGCATGAACCCCTTTCCCCACTGGAAGCACAATTCAAAAGCTGTGTCCTGTTAGTAATGAGCAAGTTGTACTCTGTATGCAAAGTATAGAACTTCCACATACAATAGAGAACACTTTCTATTTTAGAGATAGAATAGTTCCATGAACTAGTATTATGAACTTGGGTACATAATTGCATCTCTCTTGACCTCAGGAGGAGAGGAAAATCCCTTTAAGTTCTGACATACAAAAACCATTATTAATTGAAAACCCTGAATACCAGAACACTAGGTATTTGAATAAAATTTTTATAAGATGCATTTTTATGCCAAGAATATAAGTTAGCCTTAAAGAAAGCCCAAACAACTTAACTGAATACCAAAAGAGAAAATAAGTAGTCATGGGATTGGTGCTAGGAGAAAATAAGGAGAGGGCAGTATTAAAGACAGGGTCTCCCAACCTGAGCGCTAGAGGCATTTTAGAACAGACGCTGTTTTGCTGTGGGGGCTGTCACATGCATTCCGGGATGCTTGGAAGCATCACAGCCACTACCAACCAGAAGCCAGAAGTGTGACAATCAAAAATGCCTCCAAATATTGCCAAGTGTCTCCTGGGAGACAGAAATGCTTCTGGTTGAGAACTGCTGAGTTAGAGGATGGGGAAAGAAAGTATCAAGAAGGCACATCCCCAGTTTATCAACATGATTTACACACACACACACACACACGCTCAGATCTTCAGTGTTGAGCTCAATGAGTTTTGACAATTGTAACACCTCTGTAATCACCATTAGAAACAAGATGCCAACCATTTCTAACTCAAAACATTCCCTAGTGCTCTTGTCTAGTCAACCACCATTGCTGCCTAGGCAACCATTCTCTGATTTCTGTTACCATAGATCAGTTTTGTCTATTGTTGGACTTCACATAAATGGAATTATACAATACGCACTCTTTCGTGTTTGGCTTTATTCACTCAACACAAGGTGTTGAAACTCATCCATGTTGCTGCATGAGTCAGTGGTTCTTTCCTCCTATCACCGAACAGCATTCCACAGTGTGCCACAAATTCGTCTACCTGCTCAGCTGCTGTGCACTTCCTCTTTAAACAGTTCGACCCGAAAGTGACGCCCATCACTTCTGTTCACGTTCCACTGGTGACAGTCTAATTGTAATTGTAAGGAGGGCTGAAAAATAATGTCTTTAGCTGGGAAGACACTTGTCAGGGACAATTCTGTAGTCTGGTATAGATCTTCTGGAGGACGGTTAATTATCTCTGTCATATCTAGCATCCAAATGGGAAATCTGTGTCTTGCGTGTGACCTTTAGGCTGGCAGAGCTAAATAAAAGCTGTGGGAAGTATTTGTGTTACACACATAGTAAGTTTTGGAATGTAGTCTAGAAAGCTGTCATTCATTTAAACATTTCACTGTTGAGTACATTAAATAGCAAAAGAAAATCATATAACAGTTAGTTATCCACATATTCTGGCTAAATACTAAATAATCAACCGATATCCAAAGCAACAAATATCTTTTGAGTAATGCATATTAGTGCTTTCTCTGTATGTTTCTTTCTCGAAAACTTCATATTTTAAAAATAAATTATTTGGCATTGATTCAAACATGATTTACCAGGTATATACAATAATATGTTTGACTAACCATAATTATGTTTAAAATCTGCAGACTTGTGATTCACAGAAGGCTCAGCTTGAATTTCCTGTGATGTGAGTACATCATGTTTTAACCTAAAGAAAAAGATGATCCATAATAACAGAAATGTACATGGAACATTTATCACAACTACCCGCGAATGGAAGCCCATGTTCATGAATTCATGAATATTTTCAGAATAAAATCTTTTCCAAACCAAGAAGGCCAGAACCCTGAGAACACACTGTGAAAACACAGCGTGGTCTTTTCTGTTTAATAATGCTGAAAGATAAAAGAAACAAGCATCCTCCACTTTACTTTTACTAATGATTTAACATATATAAAAACTCAATAAAAATACATAAAAGGAAAACCGTCATTGAAGATGAGTTGATATGAATATATTCCTCATTTGGAAATAGCAGCATATCTATTAGGACTGCATTGTATAAAAATAGAAATTTTATTTATAAATGTGCATGAATATGCCAGCATGTGATGATCCTTTTTGATTTGCCTAAGCCAACACATTCATAATGCCTTCTTCTTCACCTGATTCTCTCTGAAAGACTGGATTTGTATTCATTCTACATTTCTGTGAATGTGGGCTCTCAGGAGTGTTTGCAGCCTATGCTCCCCAGAAGAGTTCAGACTAAGTGTACACACAGAGGTGTGACTGCCAGGGGCCTGGCAGGGGTCCCTAAGGAACTGAGGGAGCTCCAGGGAAGCAACTCCTCCTGAAGGAAGGGCAAACAAGTCTGGCTCAAAGAAAAAGAGTCCAAAGAAAGGACTCTGGGAAGATGGTGAGTAGGAACTACCAGGAATCTGTCTCCCCACACAGACAAGAGTACACTGGAGGAATCTATCCAATGTAACTATTAGAACTCCGGAGTCTACTGAAGGCTCCAACTTCCAGGGGAAGGTAAATTACAGTTAATTTTGGTCAATTTCAGCTCTTAGCACGCTGACAGTTTCCCATCCCCCACCCCATTCCCGAGGTAGGCAACTGTGAGACCTGCATACAGCTTGAGGAGTCAGGGCGGGCGGAGAGGTCCCTGCCCTCTAGACCAGGCGTTTGCACCCTCATCACTGACTGCGCAGAGGTCCCCACACTGTTGCAGCACCTTCGTTGTCACAGCCCTTCCCCCTCTGGCCAGGGTGACTTCCAGGGGCTTTACAGGACTGGTGCTCATCCCCCCTTTTTCCTCTTTTGGGAGCCAGGCACTAAAGACTAGAACATTCAAAAGTCACTGCATATAAGGGGAAATTAGAAAGTGACTGCACATGCCCAGCAAAAGGCACAGGCTAAGGGAAGACCTGAGACAGGATGATTGGATAAATAAAACATGAGGCATACATACAGTGGAGTATTTTTTAGCCTTAAAAAATGGAATTCTGACAATTGCTACAACGTGGATAAAACTGTGGACATTATGTTAACTGAAACAAGCCAGACACAGAAAGACAAGAGTGTATGATTCCACTTACATAGGCACTTAGAGTCATCAGACCGTAGGGACAGAAAGAATGGTGGGTGCCAAGCTGGGAGGAGGGGAGGATGCGGAGTTACTGTTTCATGGATGTCGATTTCCAGTTTTGTGAGATGAGAAGAGTTCTGGAGATGGACAGTGGTGACGTTTGCACAACACCGCGAATGTTTTTAATGCCCCTGAACTGGACACTTAAAAATGGCTAAGAGGGTAAATATTATATACGCATATTGTACCACACAAAAACAATTGGACAAAAGAGAAAAAGACAGCCAGTCCTTATGAGAACACCCACAGCAGGAAGGACAGGCCCACAGCAGGTCCTGGAGGAAAGCCAAGTCTAGCAAGTGGGAGACAGCCGGCCCTGGCACACACCTGGCACCGGACGGAGCTGGGGAGCGCACAGTGAGGGTCCAAGGGCTGCGGCCCTCAGAAGCCCAAAGGGAAAAGAGGCCACTTGGCCTTATTGCCGCCGGCCGGCAGGGAGCAGGGCACACCACTGGGCTGCATTCACGTCCAGGACTCTGATGCCTGCAGGAACAGGCACCTGCCCCAGAGTGGCAGCTAAATTACCGAGATGGGATACAGGCAGAGGGAGGAGGACAGTTTTTAGCTATCCAAAATGCCCACAGGCCCTTGAGATCAGGAGAAGCCATGGAGCACACATGACTGATCCGGTTTCCAGGGTTGTAGGATAGGCCTTGGCCATGCCCTCCCAAAAAGGTCCTTCAGGCTAGATGCCCTAGTGGCCTCAGGTGTGGGGAAGAGGAAGAAGACAGACATTGGGGACCAGGGACACCTGGCAGGCACGGGAAGAGCATGACCTCCTGCTTTTAATTTTTAAAGAAATGTTAACACAGTTGAAGTCAGTTGACATTCTTTTACAAGAGCCCGAGTCCATCTTTGCAGGGCAAAAGTTATTGCAGAGGGCTCAGTGGGCAGAATAGACCTATCCTTATTCCTTCACCAGGTTTGCCACTGTCTTTGCAAAAATCAAAACTCTGGTATATTTTATTTCCAAGCTTAAAATACTTTCTTATGTTCTACGTTTTAAAAAGACATTGCCAGAGAGAGGGTAACTGCGTCTCATTTGCAATGCATGCCGAGTCCTTAATGTTAATTCACAGGATTTGAGTTAATAATATTATACACTTCAAAGTGAATCCTGTGTATGCCACAGAATTAACTAGAGTTGTTCAGGGGCCTGTTAACAAGCTGCTGAAATGCAGAAGTTTTTGAATTTGTTGGGCAGTCATAGCCTATTACAGGTTGTGTCAAGGCAATTTCAGGGACGGGCCAAAGGGAATCGCTGCTCTTGGTGGAGCCTCAGGCATTACTTTCAGATTTCATTAAGAATGACATACACATGTATTCCGAAAACTATGATAGGTGGGCTCCAGTTTAAGAAATATTAGTTGTGAAAGGCAACCTGAGAACAGGTCTAAATTAGCAGGAAATTGTTTGCTTTCAATAACGGACTTTGTATTTACTCAACCACTATCACGCATTCATTCTTTCATTCACTCGACAAATATTTCCCGGGCCCTCCCATGAATTCCCATGGTATTCCAGGAATTCTGTGACTGAGACATAGTGCTTGCCCTGAAAGAGCTGACACCCCTGAAGGTACATATTAGCAATTAGCTATGTCTAGGAGGCGACAGGTGAAAACAAGATACGGTGCACATTAAAATAATGAAGACACCATTTCCAGCAGGAAATTCAGGAAAGCACCACAAAGAAGATGGTAACCTTGCTGACACTCAAAGATAGCAGCATTTTAACAGTTGGCGACGGCAAGTAAAAAGGATGAACAATCTAGACGCGCATAAAATAATGAGGACAGAAAACCAGCCACCAGGCGTGCGTGGGACGTGGCAAAGGGATCTGCTTGTCTAGGTGTGGATGTTGAACACGAGAGTGGGTGTTGGAAGGAGAATTGTAAGGTTATGTTGGAACCAAATCAAGAAGAGCCGTAAATGCCAGGATAAAAAATGTGTGATGGATTTGTCAGGCAATCAGGTGCCACTAAGCTTTCTACAAAGAGGAAAAACAGGATTAATGTTCGTTGAATGAGAGCAACAGTTCCTTCTCAAACACTAAGAATCTTCTAGAGGGATAGAAGACTGCAAGCAGCAACATCAGATGAAAATGTGCCACCACAGTTTGGCACATTTTGGGAAGTGACCACATTTGGGAAGTGACAGTGGCCCAGTCCCACATGATTGCACACACACTACACTTACACAGCAATGCTGTCACCTGGAGGAGGCCAAATTGTACTACACAAGCAGTCATGGTGCTGCCCAAACACAGAATACATTTTAAGTTTGGGCTCCAAAGAGGAGGAGGCTTGTCCTCCCAAAAGAGCTGTTCAATGGCCCCTGTCATCCCAGCCTTAGGGAAGATATGGACCAATGACAAGGCTAGAGAGACAGTACATAGCACTGCAATGCCACTGACAAGGCTAAGAAAACAGTCATCAGACACACACTTTACACAGGACCAAACCAAAGCCAGGCTATCACGTCGAGTCTAGAGCAAGCCATGCACATTGCAGAGTGGTCTTTGAGCTAAGTAAGAGCAGCGTGCGGCTCTGAGAGGAGCTCTGGGCAAGGCCGGTTCAGAAATTACTTCCTTGGTGTTGTTAGAGAAGGTCACTCATCAGCTCTTTCGTAAGGAGGAACGAGAGACTGCTGTGAAGCCCTGTCTGTTCTATTCTTGCGTTTGGTTGTATATAAAACTGTGTAGGAAACTAGACGGTGCTCCTAGCGGGGTGTGGATGTGATCACTCACAGCGCATTCTGTTACCAATTCTACAAAGCGCCAAGACACACGATCTCTCTAGATTTAAGTATAGATCAATTACCTGGATTGAGAAGACCCTTCTGAAGTTTAAAGTTAGGATTCCTGTGTCCAGAAAACACGTGTTTGGTAGCAGGGCAAGTAAAATGGTGTGTCAGTTCCCTGTTGCTAAGGCATCTGGTGCCAGGGCCAGCTACACTTCCCAATAGCTCAGAACAGTTAGCTTATGACTTCAGGCTCAGATACACAAGGAGCTTAGCGTGTATGAGTTTTTTAGTTTGCGTGACTAGGAGAACAGTGATACTGTCATACAATAGGAGTGGGGAAGGGGAAATTATTTGACGGTTTCAGTTGAGGACATGCTGCATTGGGATTGGAAACCTGGAGCAACATGCAGCACGTGAGAAAAACAGGGTAATAAATCAGCAGGAAGGTCAGGACACAAGATCAAACATTTCTCACAGTAAAATACAAACCGATAAAAAGTTCTTCCTGAAGCAAATCATCAGTTGCATGCAACGTTCCAGAACGATCTCAAAAGTTTGAAATGAGGTATACTTTTAATTATCTTAATATTATATTTGGTATTAAATAGAGGTTCATTTCACATATTTTTAGAGCAAGAAGAAATAATACTCTTTTTAAGGAACTGTCAAGTTCTGGTATGCCCCCATTCTTAGTTTAGTCAATACACTAATTGAAATAATACTATCATAAAAAAGTTATGATGTAACAATTGCTAATAATTTAATCTTTAATAGAAGTACTGGATGCTGTCTGCTCAGATTTAAAACATTCTGAGCTCCAGGTGTGCTTTTGATCATAAATTAAGGGCCATAATTTACAAAACATTCCTGGGGTTTACCATTTTTAGGAATACAGCACCAAACCCTAATTCTAGGAGATAACACATGTCTTATATCCACATCTTGTGGATTTTTCTCCCTCATGGTCCCTCAGATAAGCCAACTGTTGGAACCCTTAAGGTCAAGTAAGCCCAGGACACAGAATTTACAAGACAGATTCATTGTACAAGGTGCCCACCCAACTGCCTCAAACAGAAGACTGTAAGTGTGATTGTTTTCCAATCTCACACTCAAAACAAAGCAAAAAACACCTAATCCAACTCTTGAAACCAAGAAAATATTAGTCTATTATAGAAAATATAACTCCATTATTTTTTATATTTTCCAAGAAAATATAAGTAATTACTAGTCCATTATATCACTAGGACATAAGCTAGTGATATATCACTAGAGTGTAAGCTTCACAGGGTAGGGACTTTTGCCTACTTGTTACCAAATCCTCAATGCCTTAGAACAGTGTCTGGCACACAGTGGGTGGTCAATAAATATTTGCTGAACCAATCAATAGATAAACATCAAGTAAAATATCTGGCTCTCAACAGAGACACTTTTGGCATTTTAGACGGAACTGTTCTTGCTTGGGAAATATTGCCTTGCAAATTGCAGGACACAGGATTCCCTCTTGCTAAAGGTTTGTAGCACCCCATGGTAACAATCAAAAACACCCTCGGCATTCTCAAATGGCCCAAAGAGGACTTGCCAGCCCATTTTTAAGACCCAGCTTGTGAAATGTGTAATACATTATTGGCATCTGCATATGAACCACAACCAACTGCATGAGACTCTGCAAAACAAAAGAAAACAAAGTCTGGAAGATGTGAGTGTAGACCTAGATGTTTCCATGTGGGAAAAAAAAAATGCCTGTTGCTAAGGAAGTGTGTCATGGAGGGAAGATTCTAGAGGTAGAAGGTACTCCCCAGGGGGACAGAAAGAGCAGGAACAGCCTGCTAGCATGTCCAATACTCACGAAGACCATGTAATCACCCTCTCTCAAGAAAACACTCGCCAGTCTACTCTCCCAGCCCTCTGCAAAAACCATCTCCAGACCCTCAAAGTCAAAGGGAACGCAGGGGCCCTTGACATTAAACAGCAGCTTTTCCATGGGCTATCCCAGAGGCCACCCTTGAAAATCCCCTACCAAAAAAAAATCTGAATTGTCCAAAATTTAAGAAATCTTTAAAGACATTAGCATAGAAATTACATTTTAGTGATAATGCTCTCTTGTTTGAAATTTGCAATGCATACTTATGGCTCTGCAATAAAATGAATGTGCAAGAATTTTAAAGTCCCTAACCATACTGTATGGACTTTCTATCAATTTCCTTTTTTTGCAAATACTGCAATAAAATTAGTATCTATTATGACCTAAAGACTACAAAGTCTGATGAGTTTGATTTTTGAAGAACATACACTATTTCAAACCCTTTCTTGGGAGAATGCCCATGTCTGGATGACTAAAAAGCCAATCTAAGGCACAGCTGACTCAGCGTTTAACTGATTGAGCATGTGACAATTTGAATTGCTCACCAGATCTGATGCTCTAGGCAGAAACTCTTCCTTATCATTGCTCAAAACCCCAAATTTAATATACAACAGCAGAGCAGTCAAGTTGTATAAATGAAGCCACAGTCAGGACTCTGCGACGATAAATCTCCAAGCGAAGACCCGAGACCCAGCACTGAGCACAGCGCTTGCCCACGCTTGGAGTCCAGCAAATATTTGCTGAAGAGAGGAATAAAGGAGATGACCTTAGTCACACAGGAAGTTTAAATTATACTCTATTTTCTGTTTATAGAGGACAAGATAAATTTTCATAGGCTTTACAAGGGTTCCCAACAAAATAGTTCGATATTCATTTTTGGTGTTCACAAGAGTAACAGCCAGTTATGTGGAAAAGATACTTATCTGGAATAGTCCATTTTCAGACAGTGTCAGATTTTTTTTTAATTACTAAAATACAGTTTATCAGTTAGAAACTTGGTTAAACATGTTTGAGAGCTGGCTTCAGGACCTCAACCCACCGGAAAGCCTGAGAAAATATTCTTTGTGCCGCAGCCACTTTTCCGAGACTCTTCACAGAAAGTGGACATTCGTTCCGTGGACAAGGACAGTGTGCAAAGCGTGGTGCTCGCAGTCCTCGCAGGGTGGCGGCTCAAGTGTCTCACTATCGAGGCACTGCAAGCAGAGGCGTCTGGGCACCGAATACGGGACCCGACACTCAAGTCCCAGAGCAGCACGCCTGCAGGGGGGCGGGAGCACCTTCCTCCTGCTGAAAAGGAGACAGTCGCGGACGGAGTGAAGGACTTGTCCAGGGCACTCAGTGAGCTGGTAAGTGAGAGGAGACTGGAAATTTGGCCTCCTAAATTTTGATCCTCTTAAAAGTTAAGAATTCAAGATGAATTATTGAGGAAATGAAGAGGCAAGACAAGCAAATGTGTCGGTGGGCACAGCGATGCCGCAATGTAGAATAGCAGAAACGCTGTACGAAGTCCTCCTTATGGCTGTTCGGACCCACGGCCCATCAGGGGGTCAGGAAGACTCTCACTGGCCAGTGGCTCACCCTTGTAATCCCAGCACTCTGGGAGGCCAAGGCGGGTGGATCGCTTGAGCTCAGGAGTTCGACACCAGCCTGAGCAAGAGCGAGACCCCGTCTGGAAGGAAGGATGGAAGGAAGGAAGGAAGGAAGGAAGGAAGGAAGGAAGGAAGGAAGGAGAAAGAAAAAAGAAAGACTCTCACTAGCTTCACCTGAGCTCCCAGGAATATTCCAACCGTGACGGCCTCAGGAACGTGGACACAGAAGCCACGGAACAGTCCCCTTCGCTGACAGAGGGCCTGACCCGGGGAAACACACAGGCTGCAAAGTGAGACGAGTCCTCAGAGATCCATCGGAGGGGGTCCGGGGACCACGCCACACCAACAGCAAGGAGGAGCTTCCGTCAAAAAAGGACACTTGCCCTCAAACGTGGGTATTACCCAGGAGCCTCTGCTTCCTGGAATGCTGTGTTCGTGTCTTTTACCAGGAAGTTTCAGCCCGTGGCCTCAAGCAGCATCCCGTGATTCCCGACCATTCGGGAACGCTTCTTGAACCCTGCTGTAGGGAAAGTGTGGAAGGAGCATTTGGAGACACAAAGTGAAGAAGCACGATGGCTGCCTAAAAGCCTATGCCGTCAAATGAGAGAAAATCAGCCAAAAGGACACGTCACAGCGACAGGTGGCGGTGCTGCACATGTGCGCAGCCAGCCACGCAGGAGGCAGGCGGCGCCCAGCCGGCAGCAGGGCGCAAAGGCGACGCTTCGCAGGACCGGCTTTGCAACAGCACAATCTCTGGCAGGACGTGAGACCCAGAGGGGGCGACAGGAACAAAGTCAGTGAGGCAGACACACAGGCAGGCGTCACCCTGGCACTGACGCCTGGAGGTAACACTGAGGATGCTCCAGGGCTCTGGCTGGGTGGGCCCGGCCCCGAGACTGCAAACACGGGGCACAGGCCTGCGCTGGGTGAGCGTAAGCAGTGGCTGCAGGACGTCCACCCGGAGATCCAGAAAGCACCGGGGTACGCAGGTCCAGAAGCGGGAGGGAGTCCGCAGTGAGTAGGCGGGGGCTGCGGCCACCACGGCGAGTGGAAGAACTGAGAGCACTTGGAGGGAGGAGGGATGGAAGGCCAGGAAGAGGCTTCTGAGGGGATCTGAATTTGCCAGCCGACGACAGAAGGCGAGCCGGCACTGGAGGGTGACGGAAGCAGTCGGAAGTAGGACAAGGAGGAAGGAAAACATCATAGACTCTGAGAGAAAAAGATATTATAATACGAATAGTCACGGGTGTCATATGCTCAGATCAATCAGGTGAGAAAAGAGCTAAAAGGTCCATTGGCCCTGGTCACAGTAACCTTGCTGGCGCTCCAGCGGCCCGGTGACCGCGTGGGCAGGAGCCGCACGAGACAAGAAGGCAGCACACGTGTGCTCAGGGAAGGGAAACAAAGTCACAGTGCGGCCTGATTATCTAAGTAAACATAAATTGTGGAGAAGGACATACAATATCAGTTCTGCAATTTTTAGACTACATTAAGCAAGGTATTTAATCTTTCTTATCCTCTGCTTAAATTTTTTAATGGAGAGAATAATAACACCCACATCAAAGAGTTCTGAGGCACGAGGCATGGGACGGGGTGACCCTAGAGTCCGGCACGTTGGGGACACTGGGTAATACTAGTTATCAGTATGACGCCATCGTTGGAACCACAGCCAGGACACAGAAGGTGCGAGCAAAGACCCGTCGGGGAGAGGGCTGGGAAAAGCAAAGCAAAGGGGCCACCATGGGAGGTGCTGGGTCAAAGAGCTGGCGTGGGCGAGGTGAGGACGCATCCAGGAGTGGCAGCGCAGAGCTCGGGGAATGGCAGCTTCTGATTGGAAGTTCACACGCCGCATCTCCACACTTCCAAAGAAGTTCAGTACACAGAGGAGGAGGACTGTGGGATGGCAGCTGCACTGTAACAGACCAAGCATTCATTCATGCTTAAGGAACAAATACTTCTTGAGAGGTGACTATGTTTGGGAAGCTGCAGACACACCTTGAACCAAGTTCAGACCCTGCCACGCAGCTCCGAGGCCAGGGGCGGGATAGCTTGTCCCCATGACAGGGGAGAGTTGTGCAAGGCGGTCCCTGGACAGCAGCGGGGAGACTTGCCTCAGCGAGCAAAGAGCATAAAGGGTAAAGCCAGAGATCACAGCCAAAGGCGGTGGCAGGACGACATCTGCAGATGCAGTGGGCCTGAAGAAAGGAGGGGCCCGTGCACCAGGAGAGCAGAAAAGTGGAAGCAGCAAAGAGAAGTCGGAAAGTGCCAGCAGCCTCCAGACAGGGGCAAGAAAGTCCCGCCCCGAGGAGAGGGAACCAAATACCCAGTTACTGAGAGGGGAGGGAGGATGTGTTCTGGGAAGAGGCTGAGCATGAAAGGCCCCTCATCTGCCTCTGGGGCATTCAGTCGGCCAGGCAGTCCAGGCACAGGGCCTAAGAGCCTAGGCGCTTTCCAAAACAGACCTAAAAAAAAAAACTGGCTCCAAAATATGAAAAGAAAATTACAAAAATTGCCATTGCTAAATGTTTAATTAAATGTACACAAAACATATCATTATGTCAACTTCATTAGTTGTGAAATTTAGTGCTCATAAAAATTTCATTACATTCAGAAAACAATTTGTACATTAGAATTTCCCACTTTGCAAGAACCCCTGAGTAAGCACAGTGGCTGTCAAGAAGTTGCAGTCAGTTGTAAATTAAATTAGCTTCTCAAAACCAAAGATTTAAAAATAAAATTAGAATCATTCTTTCAAATTTTTACAATAAAAATTTATTTAATGTGGGTGGATGTTAATATATTTGACCTAGCATGTAAAAAGCTTCTGGAAACCTACAAAAGGATCTTAAGACAGCCACATGGGACTGGCGTCCCAGAAAGCCGAGGACGGGGCAGATGGCAGGCAGGATGTGGCGAAAGGCATCGGGCAGAGGACAGAACCCAGCTCCGCGTCCAGGAGCAAACCAGACTCTTCTGGTAACTCGACAACTCTCCAACTCAGGGATTCTTAACCTATGTGAATCTTAGATACTTTTCATAGCCTGATGAAGTCAAGACCCCTTTTCAAAATAATGTTTTTAAATGCATAAAGCAAAACATACAGGACCACAAAAGAACCCAATTATACTGAAATGCAACTATCAAAATATTTAATGATTTTTTTTTTTGAGACAGGGTCTCACTCTGTCATCTAGGCTAGAATGCAGTGGCATCACGATAGCTCTCTGCAACCTCAAACTCCCAGGCTTGAGTGATCCTCCTGCCTCAGCCTCCCGAGTAGCTGGGATTATAGGTGCGCACCACCACACCTGGCTAATTTTTTTTTAATTTTTTTTGTAAAGAGGAGGTCTTACTATGTTGCTCAGGCTGGCTTCAAACTCCTGGCCTCAAGCAACGCCTCAGCTCCCAAAGTGCTAGGATTACAAGCATGAGCCTCTGCATCCGGCCTCAAAGTATGTAATGCTTTTATAATAAAAGGATAGAATAACACACATGCTTCTTCATAAAGTAACAAAATCTAGTTTCATTTCATAGTAATGCTATTTCAAGGTATCTTCAATACCAGTTATGGGATTTTAAAACATTGGTTTCTATTGGTTTCAGAAACTGCTAATATAACTGTGATTTGTTGCTCACATTTATAATTGAAAGAAATACTAGCTTTCAAGAGATTGGGTCACATAAAGATACAATTTTTTGCCCATTCAATTTCACAGACCTTTAGAATTCTACCCACAGCGGTTTATGGGGCTGTTAAAATTCTGTGCTCTGGCCCCTCCACACCCAAAACGGACAAACGGGGACAGACGTCGAGGGACCGAGATGTTGGAGCAGAAACAAGTTAACTGATTTTACAGGGACTAAAATTCAAAGGTCCTGCCCCCAATTTTCATTTCCTCTCCTTAATCTACTTCATACATTCTGGGAGAATCTATTTCAGTTCATATCTCCTTTTACCAAAACTTCATTTCAACAGTCCTGAGCTTTGATAAATGCATGCCCCCCTCCAAAGTTAGAAGACAATTTCACAAACTGGGGATAAAGATACAAAGAACAAAACACAGAAATGTACAATTAAGGATAAATAGCACAATAGAAAATTGTAAAAGGCTATGAAGGTTTAGAAAAGACAGACAAAACCACTCTTGCTAGTAATTAAATCTATATTAACTAAAGAAGAAAATTGCACTTTTGCTATCAGCTTGACAAAGATTAAAAAGATTAATAATATCTGGTATTATAATGATGTCACTTGTGAGGATGAGGTCAAATGGAGCCTGTCCTACACTATGGTGGGAATAATTAATAAATACCATCTTTCTCGAGGGTGCCATGGCTGGACACAGCAGAAGGCTGTAAAAGGTGCATGCTCTGTAGCACAGCAATGCCACACGTGGGACTTTATTCTACATAAATACCTGTGAACAAAGGTACAAGTGAACAAAATACAAGTGAACAAAAATAGAGTAAAAAATTGGAAACAACTTAAGTTTTTATTGTAAGAGGTTGGTTAAATAAGTTACAGAATATCCATTCCATGTAACACTGAAAGATATATCATTAATAATAATATATATGTAAAAGTATTGAAATAGGATCAGGCTGGGTGTGGTGGCTCACACCTATAATCCCAGCAATTTGGGAAGCCCAGGCAGGAAGATCACTTGAGCCCAGGAGTTCAAGACCAGCCTGAGCAACACAGTGAGCCTCACACACACACACTCCATCTCTACAAAAAATTGAAAAAGGAGCCAGATGTGGTGGCATGTGCCTGTAGTCCCAGCTGCTCGAGAGGCTTTGGCAGGAGGATCGCTTGAGCCCAGGAGTTTGAGGTTGCTGTGAAGTATGATGATAATACTGCACTCTAGCCCAGGCAACAGAGCAAGACCCTATCTTGGAAAAAATTAGGAATCTGACTAAACTATATTATTACATAAGAAAGTAGAATACAGAACGTTATTGATAGTGTGACCCCACTTCTGCTGGAAAAAGCTATATATATAGTTTATACATGTGGTTCATACATATTACATATAGTTTATACATATAAATATATATTATATATATTACTTATATATAAATAAATAGGTGTGTATATATTTGCAGATATATAAAAGTAAAGAAACCTAAAATGTCACCTCACTTCGAATAATGGGCTGAAGCTTAATCCAGGATAATACAAGAGGTTCTAATTTACTGTCATTTCTTAAAATTGAGTAATATTCCATTGTGAACAAATACCAGATTTTAACAATCCACTCATGCATTGACGGGCACTTGGGTTGTTT